>BROG01000076.1:1100000-1260000 GCA_030159075.1 Atrina japonica | reverse complement strand
ACGTCTTACAGCCTGAAGCGTCTATTTCCAAAACTAAAATTTTCAACTAAAGGTAGGCCTTCTGATCATTGACAATATTCGAAATCATAAAAAGGTTCAGTTCTGTGTTCCGCCATATTTTCGTTAAAGATCATGCTGTAGTGCCTAGGTATCAACCATCGTCAACAGAGTACTGCCACGTGTTCATGTACTTTGACGCCCTTCAAATACAATCCTATCGGTCATGTCATCACCTGTGGTGTATCTATTGAAGAAAAGGTAAACCTCAAGTCTTAATTCAAGAGGTCAAAAATACCTTGAACCCCGTCCCGTTACTTTGCAACAAAATTTCAGCGTAATTATGAATTCTGCCGAGGATTTGCTAGGCTATGGGTCAAACATAAATGCGGGGGCAGACACGGTTGAAAACTGTACGATGGTTAATGAAATCTTGAATAATAAAACTGACAAAAACTATGTGATCAGAGGACCCAAAAGTTATTGTAGCAGACGATGCCTTGTATTAGTTTGTAAGGCACTTCATTATCATTGTCTATGAGAAGAACTAGGGTTTATACTAAATTATGGTAATCCTTCATACTCAGGTAGCCAATGGACGAAATCCTTCAAATTATGAAAGAGTATTGCACTCTTTTGATAAACCCTCACCCGATACTGATTTGGAGCAACCATATTTATACTGGATACCTAAACTTCATGCATACAGAGGTACATAGGATAATCAATCAAATGTTCTACCAAATATTTATTTGTACTCCTTATCAAATACTGACAGGCGTAAAGGAGAAATTTCAACACTCTTGGGACAGTTGCGTTCTCCAGAAACGGTGTTTAAAGACAAACCATTTTTCGAAAATTCATAGTGTCAAATGTAATACAAGTAACAAGTAAGAAGTAACAATGGCTATTCGAAATTCCAAGTTCATTTTGAATAGGGCAAGTTAGATATTGTAACGGTTTCAATGCGAATAACAATTGTAATTCCCAAACGGGATCGGACAAGGTGCATGTCCGAAAGAGTAAGCATACCCTATTAGCATGCTAAACCCATTGAAAACCTCTTGAGTTCGGTGAAAAGTCAAACCCGAGGAAAAGGTTATTAATAAGTTTTAAATCTGATTGGCGAAAGGGGTCCCAGTATGTGGTCGTACTTCAGAATGCTACGTGGATGTATGATAATACAATGGCAGTACCAAGTGTCATGTAACACCCCCTGTCGACCGGTCACTCCACTGTGAGTCCACGGTCAAATTCACATTTAATATCTGAGGAATAAATCCTCATAAAATCGATTTAGATCACGCATTTAATTTCATATAGCGGCACACCTAGTACTGCATACAAACTATTTAATTTCAAACAGGTTTTGTGGTGATTAGGTATCGATCATTAACAGAATACTGCCACGTATCCATGTGCTTGGCCCCCTTCAAATATATTCCAATCGGTCATGTCATCACCTATGGTGTATCTATCGCAGACAATGAAAACCTCAAAAGTCTTATTTCAAGAGAGAGAACAGCATTTAAATTCTAAATTCTTTGGGAGCTAAGATGATCATCTTTTTACAGTGGATGCTCTTGTCCGAATATGGCTATTCATTTAGATTTATTATTTGGCCTTGTATGATACCACTTTCACTTTAGAAAATGACGTTTTGAATGGGACTGATTCATATACCACGTGGAAACCGTTAACGTTTGTGCGGTACTAGTATCTCCAGTGGTGATTGAACGTAACTCTACGCGATCTTTCCGCTGAAAAGATGTTAGCGCGAGATATCGTCTTCTAGCGTCATACCATCACTAATAGAAACAATAGTCCGACACAAACGTTATCGGGTACCACATGGTACATGAATTAGTCCCACTGGGGCCCAACTGATGAAGTCTAATTGACAGAAACGATCGTCTTGAGCATTATAACTTTGGTATTATGTTTGTAATGTTATATAACTGTTTAATTTCACTGGGAGAAAATTTTGCGTTCTTCTGAAAGAGTACGGGTATTAAATTTCGCACAAGATTAATTACGAACTGTCTATCTGATACTTCATAAGTATAAGGTATTGTATTCACGGTTATTTAATTTCGCGATATTTTCATTGACCGCAAATATAGCGAAATTAAATCACCCGCGAATAAAAGCAACTATACAGTATTGAGACGATTCAACAATTAGTATGGAACAGGCAACTCATCATAGTAACTGCAAACAAAGTCATTATATCGATTGTAAAATTTGTCAAATGTTGACAGTGATGGCGTACAATAGATAAACAAACAAACAAATTATGTAGATGAATAACTACAAGCAGAACTTCGACAACACTTAAACAAGCTTATTACCATACAAAATCATCCCCCAACCAGTCGCTTTTGATTATGAAATCATTACCTTCATTCACTTTACAGATTAGGTTTATAACTTATAAGAGAATATCATTTTACGTCATCAATGGAAATAAATGTCTCGAATGGAAATTGACCAGTGTCGTATAAATTGTCTATGATATAAAATCTGCTATTTTCTTATGTAGAAAAAACAAAACAAAACATGTGACGGTGCTATATGAAGAACCACCCGGAATAATTTATATCTTTGTTGTTTGTTTGTACGAATATTGTTTTGACATGAATGTAAATACGTCATAAACACGTCACAATGTATGGGAGAGATACCATAACTTATAAAATTAAATAAAAAGAGTGTTTGGGTTTTTTTTTATTGATGTTTATCGCACCTTTCAGAATGTGTACCTTTTGTACAGACACCGGAAGCTTAAGGAGTAGTGCAATATATATGTTACCCTACTCTGTACACATTCGTTTACTATAGCAATATGTAATAAAGTTCTTTATATGAATATTGTATTCACGAGAGAGTAATAGTTATTTTATTATACTGAGTGTCATATTTGTTTGCTTAAACATATAACCATATATATTTTACATCTCAACTATTAACCAGCAGGCTAGAAAACGCAAAACAAATAGCCTGCAAACGTTATGGATACGACGAAAAGCTCTTATTGGGATGAACTGTACGCGCATAACGTTGGTGCATGTGGATTTTTTTGAAATGTCGCCCTGGCTTACTGAGACGAACCGTACACGCATAACGTTCGCGCATGCGACATTTTTTGAAATGTCACTCTGGCTTCTTTATCTTTGTTAACTGAGCGCGTGACATTGAAAATTTTCATTGAAAAAACTCTCTCGACCAATTATATTACGAGATTTTAACAGAAGGTATAATAATATCATAAATGATGCAATATTCTGCCAGATACGTCCGGAACCGGTTTTGAGGTTCCGCAACGTCTTTTATGTTATATTCATACGTGCTATAACGATGTCACATTAATTTTGTATGCTATTGTGATTAGTTGCGAATTGATGGAATGTTTTTAATTCTGACCATTGTTTCATTGATAAAGATATATTATAATAATAAATGGTATTGAATGTATGTGGAGAAGGAGTCACGAACTCGGTCTGCTGCCGCACCAAGGAGTCGGGCGTAAATATTTCAACATATACAACAACACACACACACACACACACACACACAAACACAAACACGTACGCACGCACTCTACTCTTAGAAGGACATTTGAAAACGTTAAGGTTATTTTGTGACCTTGCATGAAACCACGCATTGTTTCGGAACTCTACATCTATTTGAAGTTCTAGCTCAACTGCTGAAGTCTTATATACGGATACAATTGTATTGAGTATTTGCTTTGGTCTTTCAGTACTCGTATAATTTTGGTATTATGTTTAAAATATCTACTTGAACGATATGTAATAGCTGGCCAAGCCTGATATGGCACAGAATTTATACTTTAATTCTTAATCGAGAACCCCAATGACTTACATATCATTTTATATAGGAAGGCAATCTATTTGATGTCCAAAATGATATGAGGAATCACGGAAATAAGCATTTAGCAAATCAAACGGTCTGGAAAATGACATAGTTCGCATTGAAATTGTTTCACTAATTGAAATGTTGTGTTAACTGACGAGGATTTATTTATCAGTTGTTTTAATTTGTACTTGACTGTCGACTCACGGCGACTGTGTGCGGTGGACAGGGTCTGCTCACTTCTCCGTAACACCTGCTCTCATCTCTGGATTTCATATGCGGATATTGTATCCTAACCTTACAGTTTTCATCCTAAAGAATGTCAAATTAACTTATCTCGCAAACCTAAGACAATTTCAGCTTTCCATTGAAATTTCGTTAATGACTCCATTAAAACGACAATTTCTTTAAACAAAAATCTTTTCCTCTGTTAGGAATGTATTTCTGTAATAATATCAAATATTAAAAAATCTTCCCCTTATAACAAAAAACGAATAAATTGACATAAAAACGTGGACTACAGCTAAAGCAAATATACAAGCTGGTGAGATATGATACGTTTGACCTTTACCAATCGGTATAAAACTTTATCAAACTTTTAAAATTTTTATTTCATAACTTTATGACTTCCGGGCAACAGATAGTCTATGCCCCTCTGTTTTGCCTACGGCCGAACAATTTAATTTTTATGATCAGCGATATATAAGTTTAAGACATATTATTTAAACGCTTTTATTTATTTCCCCAAAGTTACAGTCAATCGATGTCAGAAATTGTATTAATTCAACAATTCTTCAAGACTATTTACTTGAAATTCTCCTTCTTGTATCACAGAGGAAAGGGAAAGTATCGAGAAATTCGGAAGTCGTAGACGGATTCTATAATGCAAAGTGGAAAAAGCCGGAGCATAAAATATAAAATTGATTTCGGTTCTGGCAGATCTAGTCGTTATATTTACATTAACGCCTGAATGCATACACAATCAGAGTGCTTCACCTGGTAGAAATATATATATATATATATATATATATATATATATATATATATATATATATATATATATATATATATATATATATATATATATATATATATATATATATATATATATATATATATATATATATATATATATTTCCCGCAGCTATAAATGAAGTTCCTCATATGACGTCACACAACAATGTACTTTATTTATAACAAGACGTCACACCAACATTTATCATTCAGAAAAATTTATACTTTATTGTTCTGCCTTGAACTTCGTTGTTCCATCATAATGAGACTGATCGCCTATTCGATTCCATTGGTTTGCTTTTTAGTTCGAAAACAATGTAGATATAACAAATGAACGCTTGTCAGAGTGCATTTATTGTCAATATGGATGCCGCTTGGGTGACATATAAATATTCATGGCGCACTATTTATCCGTCACCCCAGAGTCATCCATATTGGCAATAAATGCACTCTGAAAAGCGTTCATTCGTTATATTATATATATATATATATATATATATATATATATATATAGAGAGAGAGAGAGAGAGAGAGAGAGAGAGAGAGAGAGAGAGAGAGAGAGAGAGAGAGAGAGAGAGAGAGTGTGTGTGTGGGTGTGTGTTCACTTGCTTTTTATGAATAAGTATAATAACTCATTTAATTGTGGTTGCTGCTGTTTCGTTTGTTTTTACGTTACTATTTTCGTTTACAATGACAGGATATCGTTAATGGCAATACATTTTTCAAATGTTTATAGAATTTATGTCACAATTAACATATTCAATCTCTCTTTACCTTTCTGTAATTGCTGTAATTCATAAATTCAAACCACGACAACAATTAGTAATGTCATCTTTTCGACCATGTTCAGATGTCTTTATATTTGTCTATTAGTAGCATTGGGAGATTGAATCTCATCATCCTTTGCTATTTTTTTCTCAGTTTTGCACAGACCTGCGGATCCATGTAGGACTTAATTGGCATGTACTTTTGGCCGTTTCCTGTTCTGTGAGCAGTTTGCAAACACATCAGTCGAATATAAATATCATGATATCACCGTAGGGGTCAGGCACAGAGGGTAAAGTTACACCTCCAGCCTCTTGTGATACGGAAGTAAATAATTATGTAAACTAAAATTGACCACATTTTGTCATAATTTAAGGAACATTAGCACATATATTTCTACTTCTAGATTGACTTAAATAATAGATGGCAGAATACTAAAATGGCAATATTATAATGATTCGGACAGATACGGATTTGGAAAGTTGATTTCGATTTCAGTGATATGATCCATTTTAATCCAATTTCAGACATATATGGGTATTTCTGTATGATATATTCATGGCTTATTGAGTCTTATCGAAAGGATGTGGTCATTATAATATAACTGTATCTAAGAATAAAAGCAATACTCATACCATGTGGGAGAATTCCAATTAAACAAATTAGGGATTGTGGAACAGGGAAGATTCCTTCTAATGGAAACTTTAAGAAATAGCTGAAAGCAAGAGAAAAGAGACAGACATTAACCTATTACCATTGTCGCCTTAGAACGTGACAAGAATACACATGCAGACGATGATTCTGATCTGTTATATTGCATATCAAGTATTCGATATTGAAGACGTTATTAGCCAACAAACGTCGTATTATAGTTTCTGTAGGATTTGATTAAAATTTTATCCAAAATTATATAGACGCGGCACACCACACACGGCACAACATACGCACTCACATAAATTCATTTTTCATATTTGGATCCAGTTTATTTTTGGCTTGCTATACGGTCGTTCACGAAAAATGAGTTTCATATTTTTTCAAAAAGCATGCAAAGTACATGGTTAATGTTATCTTAAAAATTTTTTATTACATAATATTTTTCTTTTTCCCACCTTACCACACGGTGCATTGAATGAATATTTCTCACGTTAGGAAAACATATATTATTTAGATAAAAAAAACACATATTATTTTGATGAAAATAATGACGTATATAATCTTTCTTACAGCAATGGTTTGATACAATGAGTACTCATGCACTTAAACTGATCAAGGTGATTGGTTATTCATGGTGATTTCCACTAGATACAGCTGTGCTCCTGATTCTTCTTCTTGTGGTTTCTGGATCATCTAGAGCATACGCAGGCATAACAGTTATTTATAACTGTAAACCCGGAACTATTCAATACCGAACCAATGTTTACTCATAACTACGTTATGTTTGGCTTCATTTTCATTTTGAAAAACAGGATTAATCCTTTCCTGGGAAGAAAAAGAACACACACACTTTTGTGAAATTAGAAATACATTGTCACGAGCATATGTTTTCTTTTTTTTAGTGAAAATACGTTGTCAAATTTATCATTTTCATTTATTTTATAGGACATTTGTATTTTAAGAGCTTGACAAACTTAAGGAGGGAGGGACCGGACGGCAGAGAATGCAAAGTGCTATCTGATCAACCTTGATTTTCCTTAGGCGTAAACTTGTCTATAATTCATACATACATTTATAGTCGAACCTGGATGTATTGGATTCGAAGGAAGTTGAATATTCTTTTTCTTTCGAATTAACATAGGTTTCAAAATAAAAAAAGGTCGGTGAATCAATATCATTTCAATTAAATCGGAATTCAAAAGTAAGAGGGTTCAAAATAAGCACAAAAACTAACAACACTATATATCCTAGGGTGTCGAATCTAATTAAACAGATACAACTCTAGAAATGTAGTATATGGAGCACGAGCTTCTTTTGAGAGAGAGAGAGAGAGAGAGAGAGAGAGAGAGAGAGAGAGAGAGAGAGAGAGAGAGAGATTTGTCTTAGTATTTTACAGACATTGTTAGTGTGAAAATTAAAGATCAAGTACCTGTGTTCTAGGAGGATACAGAAATTATAATATTTTGCATGTCGCAGATATATTAGCACTACAAGGCGACAATGTTAACTGCTGATAAATACTTCGGGCTGATTGTTCATTTATTCACTAGCGTTACTAACTAAAATTAATGTTTCTTTTCCGAGACATTGGATTGGTAGCACTGATGCAATGAAAGCGGTTATCAAGAGAAGGATGTGTATTGTAGCAAATATGTATGATCACGACGTGTTTTTTTTTTTTTACCCAAAGGTAAAAGTACAAATACAAGAATTATACAGAGCTAAACGCGCGGACCAGGAATTTCAAACTTATAACATAAATGTCAAAGAGAATTATAGACACTGGATGATCAACAAGCCTGAAATACTGCCATTTCTTCTGATGCATAATTAAGTATTTAAAATTTAACTAAAAGATCTGTATTATTAGAAAATTACAAGGTGGAGAAAAACATGATCAAAAAGGAAAGTGACAGGAATCACATTATTCATGATAAAGTATTAAATAAGAAAGATATCTTTTCTTGTATCGAAAGCGAAGCTGTCGGAGAAAACAAGAATAAGAAATGCACACTAAAAGTAGTATGTTTGAGTTAATCAGCATGTAAATAATAGCATGTGTTTTGTGTAAAAATATGCTAACAAATCATTAATGACACCGATATGTAGAAGATAATTCAGGTGGGCAATCAAACAGGTAAAATGCTACTAACAACCTGTCATTAAACTGTACAGTCAAAATTGCATTAAATGTTATCTCTATACAAAAGGCACCTGCCTATTAATGTCATTCAGAATAATCTTTGGTAACTTGTTGAATAAACATCTTTATAAAGGCCACCTGTCTATAACGACTATTGCTTTTTACTTTGAGTCGCAATTATGAACTAAGTTTGACTGTATTTAATGTATGTATATATATATATATATATATATATATATATATATATATATATATATATATATATATATATATATATATATATATGACAGACTATTATATATAAGTCTCCGTTATAAAATTAATTGTTCAGGAATCAGATTTGAGTGATAAAAGACTAAAAAGTGTCAACATATCAATATATCGACCAACAGTATTCGAAATAACTGGGGTTTTTTTTCTGAATGTTTTTGTTTTTCATTTCATCGACACAGTTATCTAACTCGAAGTTTACAGCGTCTTTTCAAATTTTGAAAGTTAACTAACGAGAGTTAGATAAACATGATAATCAATTGACACGAGTTGTTGAATTTGTTTTTACCATAACTGACATTCGCTAATTGGTAGTATCGATTATTCGCGCACATCACGTCTACATACTATCGGGTTCGGACTCTCATAATCGCGTCAAAATTGTACGTCGTTTCAATCTTCAGATTTTACATCAATATATCATAGGTTGGAACCCCAGCATTGTTAGAGACTTTAATGAAGTGCCTCTTTCCTTCCAAATACTTTAATCGCCAACTTTGTCCTCCGTGTAACTCCATGTACAAACATTTCGTTACGGTAGTAGTGCGGGATCGGCCGTTGAGATTTATTCAGCCCTGTTGGTTATTTGTATTTTATTTTGAACTAATTGCAGCTTCGTCTATATAACCACTTGAGAGTGGTATAACAACACAGAAGGGAGACATGGATTATAAATTTAAGATCCCTGATAGAGATTCGAAATCCATATCACACACCCTTATGATATGCATTGTAATACTATGATGGTATAAACAAGTTGATTAGAAAGAATATGATTAATCAAATTGTTATTTATTTTATCATGAAAAAATCTCATATACCAAAGTATAAATCTTCAGGATGTCCAGGATACATATACAAGTAGAAATAAAGAAGTACCAATAGATAGTCGAAACTCAAGTCCATTAGAACACAACGAATTAGATGTGCAAATGGTCTCAACAAGAACAATTGTGATAGGACCAGGTGTCCGGAAGAAGTCAGCGTCCTCTGCTGGCATGCCAAACCATTGCAAACATTCCATGGTAACCTTTCTAGTTCGATGAACAGCTCAATTCAGTAAAAAAGTCAAGTTTGGTGAAAAGGTCAAATTCGGTGAAAGGCACGATTGGCAATAGGTGGACACAATCTGTGGTCGTGCTCAAGAATACTATTAAATATTCCTGAGAGGGGGACTTCATAATGTTTAACAAGATCCCTGTATCGATCATAAAACTTCTTAAACTTTCAAGCATATCTGGTGAACATCGAACAAACAAGGACCTCTGGAAATCAGGATATGGGATCAGGTTCAATGGAGGAGTAAGCAAGCAATAAAAACAGATGGCTTGAAAAAAAAAAGTAATGTAGCAAGCGAATGTGTATCTTTATGGTATACCAATACTCAATACACTTCTGTGGGAATTTGTAAACATGAATACCATCTTGTTTTCAATCTGGAATGTAAATAGTAAGTGTATCTATATATAATTAGTCATCCTTTCAAGAAAACATGTTTTCCAAATTTATGTTCTGTTACAAGTTCTGCCCTGAAACGAGAAAAAAACATGGTTAAGCTGTTTCTGAAATTAAATAAAGTAGAGAATCACTTTACGATGAGACATCGACGATACAAGACTTAAGTTAATTTTTATTTATTTGTATTTCATATTGACTCGAGATGTTACCTTGGAACATTTACAACGGGTATGGCACACTTACAGGAAAACTCCTGCCGGACACCTGGTCATACCCCGTTTGAGATTTGCAATCGTTCTTTGTGTTGGGACCCTTGTTATATGTAATTTGCCGTATTCGAATGGACTTCGAGCTTCGGATATCCTTTGTTATTTATTCGTTTTATATTACACTGAAGAAGTACAAGGTAGCATTCACTCTGTGGAAGAAATGAACATAACCATTGCAATAAAAGGTTATAAGTATGATATGTAACACTGGCTTTAACAGGAGTCATATTCTAAACATTCAACAGAAATGCTTGATTTACTTTGAACCATTGTATGCCATACATAATGATATTCAAATATTAATATAAAAAATAAGAAAGAAAACACTGTTTTCATACATCACATCAGTATAAAACCTTAGTATTATTAAGTAACTGGATGCTAAAAATGTTGGTCCCATCCCTTCTTCGATACTGCTGTGGTGTGAAACTGAAAACCGTTCAAAAATAAACTTCAAAAAGTGTTGAATAAAACCAACAAATGATGGTGAATAACTATAGGTCACCAGTTGTTAGTATTTTATATCATACATTGTACTTTTATAAAGTTCACAAAATAGACAAAATAGACATTTGTGTAGGGCAAAATATTAAGATTTTTTTGCAAATATATTAAGATTGCGTTTTATGCTTGATGCCACAGTTCATCACGACACGATATATATATATACTTACTATAAAATGGCCCTTAGTTCTATTACATGAATTTAGATAAATATTAAGGCTTGGATGTATAGATATAAGTAAAATATTGCACGGTGGTTCTGATGTTGTAGTTAAAAAGGTATTAGCTGTGTTTACCAAAATATTATTCCCCGACCTTTTCTACTCTTAGTACCTGTTCTTGATGAACAATAATATATTAGAGTTATACACAGGCATACAAATCTTATATTCCTATATCACTGTATATATTTGGTAAACATAAAGTCAGGCCCAGTGTGGTTTTTATATAAAAATAATAAGAACGAGTCAGTCAATTGCAATTGAAAAAATATCAAACTTGGGTTTGGGTTTTCAAGCAATTTTCACAAAACATATAGGGTATTCAGAATTTGTATGCCTGTATATATATATATATATATATATATATATATATATATATATATATATATATATATATATATATATATATATATATATATATATATATATATATATATATATTGTCATTGTGTATCAATCTAAGTAGTAAAAATGGAAAAAAAAATGAAAACAAACAGAGCTAATGCCCATTTAATACATTTCTATCAATGTTTAGTGCAAATGTATGACGAATGGTGTCATTCTATTTAATAAGTGTTTTTTCATAAGGTTATTTGATAATTATAATCGTAGATAATATTGTCAATTGACAATTTGAAAGTTTTAAAAAAATTTAAAAATGTATGTCTAAGTAAATGAAAGTGGATATATAAAAAATTACATATAAGCCGATTTGTGGTTTCCATATATGAAATACTAGAGCAACTCTAACACAACAACAACAACAACAACAACAACAACATCAGCAACAACAACAACAACAAAACATGTTGACCTTGCCAGCTTATAAAAAATATCATCTTTAAGACAATTTATTTCTTTTGTTATGTTTCATCGAATCAATTTTCGAAAATCCTTCTCCTTACCTCACATGTGAGAGGTCGATTTCACATAAGATTGAAAATTTAATTTGAATCCCTCATTGCCGTGCCTGTAATTTTAATTGAATTGTATTTTATTAAACCATGTAATAAAACAATATATAAATTATGTTTATAAAGTTACATTTTTCTTTTGTAAATCACTGGTATTTCACATATACAACATATACATAACTTAACCTCCGGATTCCAAAAATTCGTAAAATGTAAAGGATTTGTCAAAAATCTTATTATTTTACCTGAAAATGCAATTTACCACCCGACGGAAGCAAAATTGATTACGCATGTATCATTTTTCTCTCAGGTATTTTGTTACGGGTTAAGCTACAGTTACAGCTAACAATCCCTTCCGTTGGTCTTTATTTATTCAATCACGTTAACTTTAATACAACATTGCCATTTTTCATCAATGATATTGAAGATCTTTTTCTTCAGAGTTAATTGTGAGTGAAAATACGATAACCATCTCAACATATATGTTGATCTTTACCCGCTTGTAAATCAACAAAATGATCACAGGTAAAAATAAGTTTTGACAGGGTCAAAATGCCGGCTAGCTCTCTTCATTTGTGTAATCGGATATCTCTTATTCTTATCAGACTTTTTCCCCTAAAACGATCAGTTAAAATCTAATTTGCGTTGTTAAACCTGTCCAATTTAAAAATATATCAAACTTTCCACAACTATTCCTCGCTTTTCAAAGCATTTAATTATTTACCTTGCTCAAAACATCCCATTACTGGGGTTCCTTTGGAAGGACATTATCCGCTGGTAACTTTAAGATAATCAGCGGTCAATTATGTTGAGCTTCATAGCTTCATATTGTAGTGAAATATCAGCCTGTTAAATTGTATGCTTCAATAGTTCCTAAAATACACCCGTTTCGCTATCTTTAATTTAATGTGTGATTTCTGTGAAAATAATTAAAGAGATTAATGTATATATTTAGACTTAAAAGGGTATTAGCTGTCTATATAGAAAAAAAATCGTTTTTTTTTCTACTTTTACTACTTGTACCTGATGTAATATAACAAGTAAGAGCTATACACAGGCATGAAAATCTTATATTCCTATATATTTTGTGAAAATAAGGTCAGTTCCAGTGTGGTATGGATATACAAATAGTAAAGCTGAATTAATCAATCAATCAATCAATCAATCAATCAATTAATAATGTGAATTATTGTAAAACTGGGTTTCTCAAGCAAACACAAAATATATAGGAATTTAAGAATTTTTATATCTGTATATGTCTGTGTTTTGTTATTATATATCAATCAAATAAAAGGGAAGATTAAAAAAACAGCTATTGCCCCTTCAAGAATGAGAATTCGTATTAATAAAAAATCATTTGACCCATCCGGGATTATAGATATACAAAAGGGTATTTAGACCATGCTCTTCTTTTTCTTTTATTTTACAAATGACCTATCTAATGGATAGAAACATTTTGCACTGTGTAACACATTTTGTATTTCGGGGATAGTTACACGTTTGCTTCTGTTGATGAGAAAAATCTAAATTGTTCTGCTATAAAATGACAAAAAAGGCAAATTACAAACTTTTCCTCGCCATTGGTAACGATCATGTTTTACTGGAAAATTGCAAGACTACGAGAAATGAAACAAGAGACAGCAAATAATAAAATTTTGTCATTTCGGCAATAGTTAATGGCATATCAATTTTAAGAACGCTAACTTCGTATTAGAAAGTTGAATTTAAATTCTGTGGGAAAATAGCATTTCATATTGCATCAATACAACTTTAAAAACCAATAGTTATAACATATTCTGGAGGTTTATCACTATAAGTGGCAAGGTGTGCATTAATGAAAGAAATTTGACCATTGGTAATTAGTAGAATCTATAACTGGACTAGATGGATGGAAGAATGGATGGATTGATTGGTGGATAGATGGATGAATACATGTCTTCCTGTCTTCTTGCCTGTCTATGTGTATGTCTGTATGAATGTATATATACAGGTAGGTTGGTAGGCAGGTAAATTGTGTGTATGTACATATCTATGTAGCTATCTGTCTGTCTATATATCTGTCTGTCTGTCTGTCTCTATCTATCTATCTATCTATCTATCTATCTATCTATCTATCTATCTATCTATCTATCTATCTCTTTATCTATCTATCTATCTATCTATCTATCTATCTATCTATCTATCTATCTATCTATCTATCTATCTATCTAAAACACTGAGGGTTGCGTAGTTAAGGCCTCAGATTGCCTTTCGAGAGGAAGTCTTACATTTTTCTTGCTAGCGCTTGACATAAAAAGTCAAAAATCTGAATCTCGGATAAGATTTAAACCCTTAGCCCCATGTGTTGAGAGGCGTGGCACGTTAAATAAATTCAACCTATTACACAGGTATGTCACAGATGACGCAAAATAGAAAGTTTGAAAAATGGCTAGCGTACATTTGTAATAAAAACAAACAACTAGCAAATAAAAATTGGACGATCATGTTACATAAAATTAGGATGTACTAGACATTATAAAGGTAAACTTTGTGTATTGAAATATTGAGATTTACACACGTTAGTGTTTTATATGAGAACGTTAATCCGATTTTGGCTTGTACAAAGTATAAGCTTCAACAAGTAATGACCTAAATAGGAATATGTGTGCATATCAAAATTACGTGTAGCTGAAAATAGAATGTCTGAATGTGATAGCATACTGGTAAAATGATATCTAAATTATTACACTAGATATGTAAGGCTAATATTTCTCCCACTATATCAGGTAAAATGTTAATTTCCATTTCCACAGCTGTTTTATATATATAAATCAAAAACATATGTGGGGTATCCTTGAAACATAACGAAAAAAAAAAGAAATCACCTTTTAATGACACTGCCGATACTGGGTGGTAGCAAAGTTTAAAATACAACAAGGTGTTATCAAAATCGAAATTTAAAATATGCCAAAACAAACGACCTACTGGTATAGAGCCTCGACCACAGACTGTGTATCGAATACTCACACAAGTAAATTTGTCAGCAGGTATGCTGTAAATCACTTACTGATAGCTATGTGATTCATATTGTAGCCGTTAACAAATACCAGAGTTTGGACATCTGCGAGCAAACGGGGTAGCTTCGATGAGCAATAAAATCTCTAAAGACCATTTTCTGTGTTCTCACGAGTATATATTATATTAATGCGATAACCTTGCTGATAAGAAAATTTGCAAATTCAAGTGTAAAATATTTTTGTGTTTAAATATGAAGGTGTGAAACAATACCAAGCACTGCCATTGTGTAGTATTAAGTCGAGGTAAACATGAAAAAGTCTGTTACACTATGCATAGGACAGTAGACAGTTTTCAAAGCATCTTTGAATATATATTTGTCTATATATCTAAATATTTTAAAACAAGATGCTCCTGTAAAAAAAAACCGCTAGTATCGATTGACATTCTCAAATTTCAGATACTTTTCACTGAAAGTTAGCTTAAGGAATTTAGTAAAGCAGAGTAGTAAGCCAATTATTTCTAAAAAACTACAAAAAACCAAAGAGGGAATAAAACCTACAAACATCAATACTTAGAGAGCGAAGTTTATTTGTTAGTTTGTTTAAATGGTGTTAAGCACCACAGACAACGATTGTTAATTTATATCCTGGCGGCCAGTTTATAATGCTGCATAAAAGCACCCGGTTACAATATACTCGGGGAGAGAACGCCGAACAACCTCTACAAGTATACTCTAAACTTTTTTGTAAACATCACCTTTAGTTCCAGCTTGGTTCGAACCCACGTTGATTAGAAGTGAGATATCCTATGACCCATGCCCCCGTCGTCGAGAGAGAGTCGACAAAATAATAATAATAATAATAATAATAATAATAATAATAATAATAATAATAATAATAATAATAATAATAATAATAATAATAATAATAATAATAATAAATCAGTAGAAATAGACCATTTGAAATTTTGGCTCAGGCGAGCTATAAACTACGACATGCAAAAAGCCACTGCAGTAGTGTAATCCTACCGTAGCAAGATTTTGTTACTAAAACATATGCTCACACTGTAAGGGTATGATAAATTACTTTCGAGATATTTTTCTGCTAAATAAAACTAATTGCAGTGTTTTGGTAAGACGCATTGACCAAGAGACATCGCTAAAATATTTATGTATGGTTTACTAACGATAGCGATCTATGTGAAATAGAAACCGTGTCAAAAATATCAAAAATCAACACACAGGTAGGTAAAACGCTTTTAAACAAACGTGAAATATAGGAGGAACTAACGCTATGAATGTACTGACAAGAGAGCACGATAATGAAAGATGCTGAGGTAAAACGAATGAAAAATTAGGGAAAAAGTTAAGGGAAAAGAAGATACAGCATTAAACACTTAAACACTTAGTGTTATCAACGAATACAGAAAATAAAACACTACAGGGACGAAAATTATTATAATATGATATCGTTTGAATACTATAAAGATAAGATATGAACATCACACAGATGAAGTTTAAATAAAATACAGAGAGAGAGAGAGACAGACAGAGAGACAGAAAGAGAGACCGAGAGAGAGAGAGATATTTAGTAACATTGGTACAAAGCAAGGTTTGTGAATACATTAAAAACATAATCGAAAACAATGACACTCAAATATAAAAATGCTATCAGAAATAGCAAAGTATATAATAATAATAATAATAATAATAATAATAATAATAATACAGTGACCTTCTTTAACATTTAGACGTCACTTATACATTGACCCTTATATATTATTATTTGAATTTTGAATTTTTCAATGCCACACTCAGCAATGTACACGGGAAGAAACCACCTCGAAAAAATTAAGACACTTTATATATATATATATATATATATGATATATATTATATATTATATATATATATATATAATTATTATAATTATTTACAATTCCTTGCCGACATATTTTACTTTCAGCTGTTGTTTTTCTTGTGTGTGGGTCCGAGGACCTAACGGGAATCAAGAAATTTTTTCCAACTTCTCGAAGAAATTTTATTTGTTTCCTTTGTAAACTTATATTGTCATTTTTTATAGATTTTTTTTGGTTTATATAATTTTGTGTTCCCACCTAAGATAATTGTTATTTGTATTGATCGATGATATTAAAACTCTGACTTTTTTTTTATTGTATAAAATAATTGAAGATTTATTGTTATTTGACCCATAAGTTTATGTTAGAGGGCCGGACCCAGGCAAAATTTAACAAAAAAGTCCTGGATTCAAGCAGCTGAAAGAAAATTTTCAGCCCTGATATATATATATATATATATATATATATATATATATATATATATATATATATATATATATATATATATATATATATATATATATATATATATATATATATATGTATATACTTTGTATTTCCAAGATTGGTCTCGTCACATCCCCGTTTTCTAAATGTTTTATCACAAAAGGTTATCTCTCAAGATATTATCTAGTACATATTGGTATTCATTTTCTGTATCTATTTTCTTTAGTTTGCAGACAAGAATTCAATTGAAAAAAAAATAAGTAGGTAAATATGACTGACATTATAACAACATCTTTATTATGTAAACCAACGTACGCAAGCATCTTACGTATACACAACAAATACATATACATTGTATTTTGAAATGATCTCAATTTTTAATTTATTCGTTGTAGAATTACTAATGTTTCATAATAATTGCCTGATATTTTGGTCTGAATCATTTGATAGAGAGTAAAATATTAATGACATATTTGTCACAGAATACCAGGGATGAACTTCCTAACTATATGGGCGATTGGTTTAATATTAAAATTCCTACCGTCAGAAGTCAACATGATTAAAGAAACTGGTATGAGGGTCAACAGACTCAATCATAGTGTAAGTCAACCACACAGAACTTCCGTTAGTTCTACAGTTGATAATACATGACCCTTAGACACACCTCTACTATATCATAATCATGAAATGTGTTTTTTCTCCGGCAAATCATCAAATGATTAAATCTGTAAATTCTTAATGTCTCCTAATTACAAGGCATATCCTGCGAGTTATTAATCGCTGCTAAACATTAACTCGCAGCGGCTCTGCATGAGTAGCGCAATTAAAGATTTGTAAGGTGAGACCTTCAGTTATTTCCCTGTATATTTTTTTTTTACTTTTTAATAATATTTAATTGACTGTTTCATAATAAAATTAACATTGCGGAATAAACGTTTTCTTTTGAAACATCAAATTGTGAAGAGTTTATATCAAGTCAACATGCAATATTTTATGTCAGTTGGTAAAGGAAATATATTCACAATCATGCCTAACAACATATATTCTATTAATTTGACACATAGTTTACACATACTGAAGGAGCTTTTTCAAAATTAGAATATTGACACATTGTTTACATATACTGAATGTGCTTTTTCAAAATAAGAATATTAAATCCGAATGATTCACCAAAAAAAAATACTTAATTTTGAATGAAAAACTTACCCTCGTCCTTCGCACCACTAACATCGTCCCCACCTACAACACAATAAAATGCTGTTTTGTGATTGTCATTTTTCACAATATGTATTTTGAAACCCATGCTCTACATTACTGTGGAAGAGTTTACAACAATTTGGACAGACATTATAGCCCGTGTTACGATTAGGAGTAAAAGTGCCTGTTTCGAAACACCTGTATTGTATATGTTGAGTCCCATGTTCTACATTACTGTTTAAGAGATTACAACAATTTGGACAGGAGTTATAGCTTTTATAACTAGGAGAAGTTATAGTCCTTGTTACGATCAAGAGGAGTTATAGTCCCTGTTACGATCAGGAGGAGTAATAGCGCCTGTTACGATAAGAATTTGCGTAAAACATACGGCGGGCAATGCTGGTTGACGGGAAATGCATATTTTTGAACGTCACCTAATTCCACCTCTATATTTCTCGGCGGTCAGTGTTTGTACACTTACTAATTGTTTTTTCTGGACACCTCTACACATGCTTTGCATCTTGTGAATCTTTAACATTCATAGTAAGTGCCCGTAAAGTATTCAGTGGAAAACAGAAAGGATATATTTTTAAAAGATCTGGCACATGCGCAGTTCGGAATTCATTTTCCCCAACATTGGACCGGCGTATCAACCATTTAATTTGCCAAGCCAGAAATCCTCAGTTCACACCCTCGGGTGTAGACAAGGTACACAAACTATGACGTCACAATATCATTTTATAATGTAGGACTCCAATGTGAAATGATACAGTACATTAAAAGTTAAATATGATTGTATTTACATGTATAAACACAAACATGTACCATATAAACATGGGAGAAAATATGAATATGTTGAGTGGATAGGGAAGCGTCAACCTTTGTGGTAAAAATGTAAATGTGGGACAACCAGATTTTTGCCACTCTATTTCCTTATCCACTACACACACCAATGTAACATTCTATGGTTTTTAATATATTTGGGAAGTATGTTACAATTCACTCGTTAGTTCCTTCATTGGTAGTATTGGTGGTTGCACGAGATATAACCACCGACGTGACGAGTTAAAGTCTATGTGACTTATCCCTATGATATGGGGCGCCATTTTACTTTTTAATGCCAGTTAGTGATATCACTTTTTCGAATAGGTGATATCACTTATTCGAACAGGTGATATCACTTATGCGAATAAGTGATATCACTTTTATAAATTCCTAAGGGATATCACTTATACAAATGAGTGATATCACCTATTTGAATGAGTGATATCTCCAATTAGAATGGAAGATTTCACCTATTCAAATGAATGAGTGATATCACCTACTCGAATACGTGATATCACTTGTTCGACTAAGTGATATCACCTATTCGTTTTGTAAAGTGATAGATGATATCACTTATCAATCAATGCCAGTTAATGTTCCCTAAACAAAAATGAAATATATTCCTGGGTCTAACAAAAATATGACTTGTGTCATCTTGGGCATTATAAATCATTTATTTATTTTTTTGTTTGTTTGTTTGTTTCCTTACATTTGGTCCAAAGAATTATACAGGGTGTTTTAAGTTCAACCACTTTTAAAACAATTTTGTGCGAAAATCGTACCCTAGTTCAAAATGACAGTCGGCGGTATGGTTTCGGCGGCTCTGTCTTCTTTGAATTTAATTTGATTTGATTCATTAAAATCCAAAACCGTCATAAACAAATGAATCAGTACTAATGAATATGATTGGGATCGAACCAGGGACCATGGCATTTTCTGGTTCTGGCACTTTACTGACCTCAGTATATCGTCCGCTTGTTTGTGTGAGCTGGAAAGAAAACCTGGTTACAATGTTCTTAAGACAAATAGCTTCCTTTAGAAAAGTATCAACATGATAAAGTTACCATGCTGCTTGTAGTAGTTAATGGAAGAGCGATCGATTCGCAACCGGAAGATCCTGGGTTCGATTTCCTACCAACTCATACCAAATATTTCGAAATTTGTCAGTGACTTTACCTTCGCCAAGTGCTCGGTATACGAAGTGACAGCAATGAGTCTCTCCGATGAGACTTAAAACCGAGGTCCAATGTTAAGACGCGAGTGGCACGCAAAAAGTTATCATCACTAAGCAGTGACTGATGACTACTTCATGATTTACACGACAACAATATGGCCAAATGCTAAAAGGACACTCTAACATATTGATACGAGAAATATGTCCTTGACATACATTTTTAATACGTAATATTCAATCCACAAGATGATGCATATTTCAAACTTGTTTTTGAATCTTTTTATATAAACATCGCTCTAATATATACATGAGAGTTCTTGCCTTTCGAACAAATTCAAAATTCTAAAATATGAAACTATTTTGATATATTTTAGTACAAAAGAAATGAAGTATGTATATTGTTATAATGGACATTTAGTCATATAATGTTACAGTTTGCTTGTTTGTTTATTGTTGTTTAACGTCCCACTCAAGAATATTTCACTCATATGGAGATGTCACCAAAAACTGGTGAAGGGCTTCAAATTTTAGCCTGTGTTCGGCACTTTCGGGTATTGAGCAGTGAGGGTTCTTTAACGTGCTGACACCTACCGTAACACGGAACCTCGGTTTTTATTGTCTTATCCCAAGGACAGGAAACCAACCTACCACCGTCTGGACTCAAACTCACGACCTCACAATCAAGAGTCGAGTGCGCTACCGACTGAGCCAGGCCGGCTCTGATATAACGTAACTGTGAAAAAATGTATCTAGAAACATTCACATCAATACTAATATATGAAAATTAATATTTCATACACGAAGCTGTATATTGAAGCACGAATACAAATTTTAGTACTTCCATTCGATTTCGATCTTTTAAATTTTACACCTAGGCCTCAATTTCAAGAAGTTTGATACCTCTGTAGAGATAGTTTTATTAAAACTGAAAGTGACAACATGTGAAGCTATATTTCATCTTTAACGTGATCATTATGTAAACTGTAACATGTGATCAGCTCATATCATCTGCGGAGATAACATTATGACCGGTTTTACTAATGAATCAAATATAGTTGGTGAAATTGATCATGTTTTAGAACATCAATTCTTAGTAGTTTGAGGCAGAGATACACAAAATCAAATATAACTCATTATTACAATCTATCTTCCTTCCGCGTAGTTATAAATGCATCATTTATATATATATATATATATATATATATATATATATATATATATATATATATATATATATATATAGAGAGAGAGAGAGAGAGAGAGAGAGAGAGAGAGAGAGACAGAGACAGAGACAGAGAGACAGAGACAGAGACAGACAGACAGACAGACAGACAGAATTACCAAAATAATGGCGGTTAAATAGCTTAAACTCAAAATAAAATTGCAATAATGAATGAATAATGCTATATAAAACATATCAAATACCAAATTTTAAATCTTAAAGATGTCCAGGATATACTTTTTTTTTTATAAAATTCGGATTTTTAATTTCCTGGTGAGAGAAATTGATAATTTATGGAACATATGAACCAAAGATCTCAGATGAGTTTTATATCAAACTGTCCAATGTCGTCAATATCTAATTAATTAAATAATTGACAAAATATTAATTGGAATCAATTTTGTAGCTTAAATATAATATTTTGATTGTCTATGGATGCGTTCTCCTCTATGGCACCTGATCCCACCTCTTGGTTTCCAGAGGTCCGTGTTTGTCCATTTTTACCGGATGTCCTGGACATTCTCTTGATTTATACTTTGGTATCCGAGGTTTTTTATATCAAGAAGATAGATTATTGCACTTACATTGATAAGGTGGAGCGCAATACCTGTTAAGGCCAAAACTCGCATCTCGTATTCTTTGCTATATAATTGACAGTATATCATCTACATAATTGGACTACCTAGGTTATAATTTTGTAAACAGAGCCCAAAACAACGTTCAAGACGATTGTTTCTTTCAATAAAACTTCATCAGTTGAGCTCGAATTTAGAATAGATGCAGAGTTCCGAAACAAAAGGCCCAAAGGCCAAAATAATAATGGGTTCCTAAATCCGTCTAAGAGTGACCACTGTTAATAGATTACTAACTTAGCTTTAGAGAATTTTAGAATTTAAACGGTACTGAACATTCAAAATATATTACTTTAGAATATATCAGATGGTACGGGAAAACAATGCACTGGGCTTTTGCATATTATCGCGAACTTGATCGATGACTTGTTCCAACACTTGCGACCTATGGAAAATAATTCACAGGAGTAGTCTCTAATGGTCTAAATCTTCTGATCAGCTTCAACTGCAATAAAAAGTCGAACACGTGACTCTCAATGAGAATTTTACGTCATTCGATTATAATGTCATAATTACACAAATGTTGAAAGGCCATTTAATTGTGTCATAATTGAAAAGTTTGCCAAGACGAGGTGTCGTGTTGGGCATTAAATATAGTTTTTCTCAGTTAAACCTAATTTTTTTTCTCCAGTTAAACCCTGTTTGTCGATAAAATAAGTATCATCATGATACATACTAAAATCCGAATGAATCATTGTGTATATCTATATCATAATATTTATATTTATATACAAATCGTAGGCCCCCACGGGAACCATCTGTGTTTATCTATAAGTTGCTGACCTATGTATGTTATGGTGATGGCCAAGTCGAACATGTGGGATTTCGCAAGGTTTCTGGTTTCCTCCAAAAAGCAATCTTTACACCAACGGAAAGGCCAAATATTGACGTTTTTATATGTTTAAGATAGATTGGCGTTGGCAAAAAGATATATTTATCATTTAAAGGTTTTATACTCGTTTCTAACAATCTGAAGCCGTTGTATGATACTGTTAAAATGTTAACTGGAAATCCGATATTTTAGATATATCCTTTTTACATCTATTGTCTTGGTCATTTGTACTGATTTTCGTTTTCATTTTACACCAACACTTCACGAAATAAAAAGCCCGCGTACTTATATTCCAGTACCGAGTACTCTGATAGAAGAGAATAACCGAATAGAAATACAAAATGGTAAATTTATATGTTTTCAGTCGGCATAGACTAATGCATTGGACTCACGGATGACTTGAACTCACGGTGGCCGTGGACTCACGGTTCGCCTCATCGATCGGCAGGATGGAATTACTACTGTTACCACATCTGTTAAGTTTTCTTTGGTCCGTGTTAGGCCATAGTTCACCATTCTAATACATTGTTTTCTGTACCCCATGATGATAGTCACTTTAGTATCTATATTTTTACCAGAGAAATTGTAAATGAGTATAAATGTTTTCCTTTGTCTTACATTG
Organism: Atrina japonica; assembly: GCA_030159075.1. Lineage (NCBI taxonomy): Eukaryota > Metazoa > Mollusca > Bivalvia > Pterioida > Pinnidae > Atrina > Atrina japonica. The sequence continues at coordinate 1,236,113 of BROG01000076.1, read as the reverse complement.
ACTAATGTACTTCATTAAATTTCCCTTCATCCGGTTGGCCTTCCTATGCTTATGAATTCATAGTGAAAGCAGTTCAATATACATACACATATTATCGCATGAATATAAGGCTATCACATCGAAAAAGTGTGATGTTTTTTTCCGAATACATAATACTTAGAACAATGCATCACACTTTCTCCGTAATTTGATCGGCTATAACTGTTAAGCCGCACACTTCATTGGTCAGTGGCATGTGGTTTCAGTTTTCTCTGCGAGCTTTAGACCCTTTCACGATAACTGTGTTCCTGTAACTTTGAGGGAAAAATGATATAGATTCCCGGAAAATGACTTCAAGAAACAATTAGTTACTATATCGATGTCTATATTTTTGCGGGTATCTGTATCATGTATTCCCTCAAAGTTACATGACCGAAGTTATCGTAAAACTGTCTATTGTTTTAAAACCAGTATAGTTTTTTGTACTTTCATATTTGTACACAGACAAGTACGGTTTTGTCCAGGATGTTTCCCGGTATCCTTGCTGAAAGTCAACACGCCAAAATACCTTAAGGTATTATTAGAGGAATTGAAAAGTAACAGACACTTTATATTCTGAGAAACATTTTTGCAATCAAATTCGTTTAGACACAGTATATCCTAGCCCATATAAAACACCAAAGTGTTTACAGGACAGTTATAGCCGTATGTATCAAAAATCAAATCGAAAAACAGAACTCTCTCTCTCTCTCTATCTCTCTCTCTCTCTCTCTCTCTCTCTCTCTCTCTCTCTCTCTCTCTCTCTCTCTCTCTCTCTCTCTCTCTCTCTCTCTCTCTCTCTCTCTCTCTCTCTCTCTCTCTCTCTCTCTCTCTCTCTCTTTCAATGTATGTTTTTATTTATGTATATATTTATGTATTTAAAAACGCGTGCGCTTGTAAAAAGGTAAATTATATCTCTCTTCAAGTATGAAAACTATAAACAAGGAATGCGTTACCTGTGTGTTTCATGTGCCTACATTGACACATAAGAAATCTTTCATAATTCATAATACCTAAATATTCAAGACCAAATATTCCAATATTTTGATTGTAGAAATAGTTTATGATACATCTTATTTCGCCGAATTTTCTTTAATCTTAGTTCAACAATCATATAAATCAAGATCCCGAGTGGATCGCATTAAGATTTTTATGAGAAGAGTGTCAACTCTTGAAACGAGACTTCCTTTTTCTGCATTATTATGCATAAATTAGAAAGCATATATATTCAATTTTTGCTTTGATCCTGCAAGGTATCCACATAAAATTACATTTATGGTAAAGCAACCCAAGATGGGGTACATGTATAGAAACAATCGACCATCATTTTAGTCATGTTCTTTTATTCCTCGGTGTAGTGGAGTCAAATAATTAAATAACTTATATATCATACTCCTAAAATACGATAACACATACCTTAAATACCTGAACAAACGGTAAAGTAAACCTTTCTACAACAAATAACAGATAAATATACACAAAATGATATAGTGCGAGAAGCGATAACCATCTAAACCAGCTAGCCAATGAGCAATTTTTGCGGGCAGTAAATTAGAGAAGCAAACTATGTATTAAATGCAAACCGACAAGGTAAATATCATATACTGCACACATAGAAAATGTCGCATTATGATCTGGATAATTATCAAACATTTACTTTATGATTTAAAATTGATAACATCAAAGTCATTTGTTCGAAACGTCATTCACAAATCTTAATGCCTTTATCTAACTACAAAAAACCAAATACTTCCATGAGCTTTGTCTCTACACCTGGTTCGATTGCAAAAGAATCTGGAAGATTTAGCACAGTAAAATAACCATGGGGCCTTATTGTTGTATCATTCAGAGTCTTATATTACAAGTCATAAAACGAAATTTGTTAGGGACACCTGTCACACGCGACTCTTCAAATTCCCTCTATAATCGCGATGTATGCTATTCCTTTACACCTTTTTAAAGACTGGTCAGACTTTGGAAATTCTACAAACGGTTTTCCATGTCAAAAGTTCACTGTACCATTATAAAAAAACCCCAAAAAATAAATCGAAATTGATCTTTTACATATGCTTTTATAAAGTAATAATATATCCTCATTGCATCATTCTTATAACAGTGTTTAATTAACGATACCATAGTTGGTTTTGTTTTGGCATTGCACGTGCATGCGTTTCCACTAGTCGTCAAAGAAAGAAACTGGAAAAAACTATCAGGAATGATCTCTATTTTTATATATCCATTCTATTCTCTCAGTTTAAGATATCACTATCGGATTTTTCTACCCTATTAACATCATTCTATGTTTTCACCGCAATTATCCTATCATTTACGTTTTGAGGAATACCGCAGCATCATAATCATTATCGTTATAATCACTGACATTATCATCATCAAGATCGTCGTCGTCCTCGTCCTCCTCGTCCTCCTCCTCCTCCTCATCATCATCACAAGAATAGTTTTTAATTAGATCTTGCGTATAAGGTAGTTGGTCTGGCTTCATAAGTTGTTTAAATTCATTTGATCTTTTATCATTGCCTGGTTTCATCAGCTTTAAGTTACAGTAGGGAACTTATTAAGTTAAATGTACTATGTAGCTAATTTTAAGTAGACTATCTTGTCAACATCATTCATATCCCATAAAAAAATTTTAAACTGCGACAAACTATTACATAAATTTGAATATTTTGAATATAAACAGAGGTACTATTTGCCGTAGTTATTATAAACTGTTATTCGAATTAACGGAAAACATTCGTAACAAACAACTCCAGAATTTTCTTGTTGAACTAGATTCTATTTGTCGGTACACTTAGTACTTTTAGATGGTTTTTAATAGACTTACAAATTAATGAGACAATCGGTATGACAGTTTGTTGAATAGCTTTGATAAAAAATTGACTTTGCCATGTACTGATTTTCTCTGAAGTCGGAAGCTTCTGTCAGAAAGGTTAAAGGTCAGATCGAAAAATCCAATCTAATCAGACACCTTGAAATGTAGATATAAGTCAACAAGACGTTCAATCTAATTTCAAGATGATTGTGATCTAATAGTGTATCGGTGTATATAATTCAAGACATAGGGTCAAAGGTAACAATCATTTATGCTGTTATCTTTTATAGTCGTGTATCCTGTTTGTCTGTGTTAAGTTGTCGGCTCAGCAGATTAAAGGTTTGTTCCGTATGTGAAAACGTTCAAGAGACGTGAATTGAACTCGAACAATCGGAATCGTCAAGTGCATATAAAGGAATGATAATATCAAACTAAATATCTCGTCATATCGTTATATAATAAAGCAGACGAAACAAAAAGAAACATGTCGAGTATAAACTCTTTCTTTATTCTTAAGATTAGAGATACATCTTATGAAATCTTCCTGACATGTGAAGAAATTAGCGCGTGTCTCAAATGACAGTTGCATTGAAACCTATTTTGGCTACTACATGAAATTTTAATTAATTGTTTGATAATAAAAATGTACTACAATGGCTACATAACAATTTAATTACGATGATTGATATATAAAAAATACTAATATGCCGTAACAAATGAAACGCAACAATGTTTTGTCTTGATTTAAATTTCAGTACATCAATATAAACACACCCCATTCCATTCTTTTAAGCAAACCAAAATATATGGTACACGTCACCTGAACATGTTTTGAGCATTATAACTTTGGTATTATATTTATAATATTATACTGTGAAAGACCATCGAGTCTCTATTATTTACATGTGTTTAATAAATTGATTATATTTTCTTTACTTATTTACATATTTATTATTTCATCTATCTATCTTTTCTCATATAAATATAACTCTATGCAATGTACATAACTTATGCGTTGAGTAGCGGATAGTGGATGGTCATTCCTCCATGTCACCTTACCTTACATGTTCAACATCGGGATGTTCACTCCTCATTTTCACCTGATCTTACATGTTCAACATGGGGATGGTCACTCCTCATCATCACCTGATCTTATATGTTCAACAGGGAATGGTCACTCCTCATTATCATCTGATCTTATATGTTCAACAGGAAATGTTCACTCCTCCATGTCACCTGATCTTATATGTTCAACAGGGGACGTTCACTCCTCATTATCGCCTGGTCTTATATGTTCAACAGAAAATGTTCACTCCTCCATGTCACCTGATCTTATATGTTCAACAGGGGACGTTCACTCCTCATTATCGCCTGGTCTTATATGTTCAACAGGAAATGTTCACTTCTCAATGTCACCTGATCTTATATGTTCAACAGGGGCCGTTCACTCCTCATTATCGCCTGGTCTTATATGTTCAACAGAAAATGTTCACTCCTCCATGTCACCTGATCTTATATGTTCAACAGGGGACGTTCACTCCTCATTATCGTCTGGTCTTATATGTTCAACAGGAAATGTTCACTCCTCCATGTCACCTGATCTTATATGTTCAACAGGGGACGTTCACTCCTCATTATCGCCTGGTCTTATATGATCAACAAGGATCTTTCTCTCCTCATGATAATACATTGTATTTCCGATACAGTCGTAATTATTTGGGGTCTGGATTTTCTTTGGGGGTCATCGTATCAAGACCTGTGCTGTGGAATGATACTGATGTCGTGAGGGTTCATAAAGTGTCACTTCTACAGTAACACGGAATCCCGCTTTTGCATCACATCCTAAGGACACGTGACTTTCACGTTTCCTGCCGAGTGCTTCGCAAAAAAGATATTTCCAATCCCGGGTTTTACCTTGAATGTGAGTACATATGGCTCGGGGCTTGTCGCATGTTAGGTTTATCCTTTCCAATCAGAGTTATCACCAGCATTTTCCAGTTTCTATTTCTGACAATGCAAATTTCAAAAAGTTAAAAATAAATGCAATGTAAATGTAGTTTGAAATATCACCCCAGAGTTACGTAAATTAGCGACTTTGACAAATATTAATAAAGGTGATAAGATAATGCCGTTCAGGTTCATATTTAGGACGTTTGTTTACAATTTCAACAATACAGTATTAAAGTCGTGTATTATATTGCATACTCGAAGTACTAATTCGCTACTCTGACTTTCATAATCACAATACAAATAGAAACAAGAAGCCAAGATCAAAATCATCGAATGATTATATGTTTTAACACGATTGAATAATGCATAGTGCGATCATGTTGGATTTATCTCCCTTTCCTTGATTTAATTTAGAACAGTCCATAATACGACTGTATTGAAACGGTGAATAATTAGCTATTTTTACCTAATTTGCTATTAGTTATTGGCATATTTAACACACGCAGGCGCGCGCGTTTGTATGTCACCATGCATGTCTAAGTATCCCTGTTCTAATGGTCAATTACACGATATTAAATTATACCAAACTTAAACGACGTTTTCACAACCAGATCTAACTCTATCGCTGATATAATAGTAGGTTTCCTTTAGCTCGTCAAATTTGACAAATACGTTGTTCCAAGAATTGCAAGGTGAATAAAATGTAATAAATGTGTAAATTTTACCAAAACATAGCGATAAAAATTAACAAAACAAAACAAAAATTAAAATGCCAAACAATATAATTTACGTGAATGCATTGGTGGATGAACAAAGAACATACCAAATCTTTCGAATTTAGTCAACTTTGTTACGAGCGTAACAAGACAAAAGTAACAATACTTAAATGAATTATTATGTCTTATGATAAAGAAATATAATACACACTGCTAAAACCTTTAAGCCTGCTATAACCTTCAAGCATTTGCAGTGGACAAATCAGGATTTGCAATGTCACTGAAAAAATAAGACTCGCACTTTTACCGTGACAGCAAAATTAACCATTTGCATTTTTTCTCATTACGTGCAGTAAATCGCCTAGCAATGTTTGTCAATTTTATTTTTTCATCCGAAAATAAGTCGCAAAATTACTTATATTCATTGATGCAAAATGATAATAACATAGTTATATATATATATATATATATATATATATATATATATATATATATATATATATATATATATATATATATATATATATATATATATATATATATGTGTGTGTGTGTGTGTGTGTGTGTGTGTGTGTGTGTGTGTGTGTGTGCATTTTTGTATCTGTATAACCTCACGAGCCCTGTTAATTCTGTATAACCTCACGAGCCCTGTTAATTCTGTATAACCTCATGAGCCCTGTTTATTCTGTATAACCCCACGAGCCCTGCTAATTGCATAACATAGACAAAGTCTGTTAGAATGTCTCCAAAATATCTTTTGTATTGTAATTTTCTACCTAGTTACAAAAACTACAAATAGAATAAGAGTGCTCCCGAAATTAACAAAAATCCATCAAACAAGAAGTGATAATCTAATGTAAATACAATTATATAAAGATCTTTACTCACTCGAACTGATTTATAATTGCAATTGAATAAAGAAATAATTCAAATTATTGCATTCCACATACACACCAAGAAACGCCCAATCTTTTAATCGAAAAATGATTTTATCTAATTCTGTAATTTCTATAGCAATTTATATTGCAATCTAAGGATGGTAGAAATGTTTCAAAAAATAAAAGAGTGAAATAGAATAATTAAGTAAAATTATGCTTTCAAAATTTATAAAAAGGCTCAGACCGGGCCTTTTATGTCTGGTAATGGAGACCGCCCTATGCAATTCTGAACATCGATAATAAACAAATATGATTCATTTTCTATGAGAATATGTCATAGACATCGCTCTTACTAATTTAAACTTTTTACACTTTAAATAATTAAATGTTTAAAGCAAGTATTGAGTTACAATGTTATGCAAACATAATGTCTGGAACCATCAACACAATATTTTTCTCTCATTCTTTCCCCTCTCACATTATTATTTCTTCTTTTCTTCGCCCTTTTCTCATTCTCGTTCATCATCTTCTTCTCCTTTTAATCATCATCTCTCGCCGAAAAGTACAATGTTTATTTGAGTAAATATTTGTGCTTTGTATCGATATAGATCTCCATTTTCGAGTAATTAGAATATTTTTCTGTCATAAATATTTGAGTCAAAGTGGGTTTCCTCTTTTATCGTTTCAGAAAAGGATTCACACTTTATAAATTTTGTTTGGAATGCATTTCGTGTATATAAATTCCGGACAGAATACGGAAAACATAAACAAAACCTCCCAGGGTGAGGATAAATGGCACTGTATTGTTTGATGTACACTTGCACGTGGAGGCATTGTCTCTGACATTTTACCGATTGTAAATGTCCTGGTTGAATTTGTAAAAAGAACAAAAGCAATATGGACGGACTTGATAACATTATTTATTATCAATACATATCATTTGCTATTATCTACAAATCCTAATGTGGTATACCTCCTTAAGAATTTTCTTAAGTCGCGTGGCCAGTTGAATAAACAAATATTTACTATTTTCAAATATCTTACCTCCATGGGAGATATTTTGAGAACCTGTCCTAGTGGTCAATCTTTTTATAAGTTACGACCCCCTAGAAAGGTCAGTCAGCAAACAAACATGTCCCTCATTTCCTCGCATTTATCAAGTGATACTTTCGAATCATTAATTCATCAGGGGTCTCCAACAATGATACAGTAATCAATAAAACAGATAGCATTGTTCTACTTAAGAAGTTGACACATTATACCCGGAACCTTAACGGGTATAAGTCGATTTATAGTATTCATAGGTATTTATTCGTCACGATATCACGACCTACTATCTATAAGGTTCGCGTACCTGAACAATGGTCATTCATATGTTACATAAATATTTTGTCAGGTAGATTTAAATGTTTTATGTTTATATTGTCATTTATTTCAATAATCATTTTATCCAATTGGAATGATCGTTACAGGTTAGTAAAAAAGTATATTGATAACTTTATCAGTCATAAATGATCTAACGCACTTTTTACTGAAATATACAACTTGATCAATGAACTAACATGAACTAACTCCATATGTTTGTTTGTAAACAGCGCTTATCATCCGAGGCATATAGAGATAACGTCATGACTTATAATGATTTTGCTGACAGGTATTCAGTGCATTTTATGAGGCATGCGCCCCCTTAAAAGGTCAGAATTCTGGTGTCATTCTTACATAACATCTTTATTTTAGTAAATGAATCATTTTGGTGCCAATATATGGTTTAATGAGGGTACGGTGTCCTTTTATTCTAATAATAAATGCAGTATGTCAAAGGGGTTTCCCTAAGAAATATTAATCACAGGTAGCAATAAATATATTCACATTTTTCAAATAAATAAGAACACATGTTTTATATATTGCCTTCAGAAATGTGATACCACATTTAAAACAACGGAGAAACGAGAATGGTCATAAGTACAAGTAAGAATCGAAACCCAAGTCCATTAGAATACGAAAAATTAGATATATAAATGGTTTTATCATGAAGAACAATTGCGAATCCCAAACGGGATAGGACCAGATGTCCGGAGGGAATCAGAGTCTTCTGCCAGCATGCCACACCCGTCGCAAATATTACATGAGAACCTCTCGAGTTCAGTGAAATTGTAATCAGTTACTTTTATATATGATTGGTGAAAGGGACTCACTCTCTGTGGTCGTACTATCTAATATTCCCGAAAGGGGGGCTTCATATTTTAAACAAGATCCCCGTATCGACCATAAAACTTCTTTAACGACGATTTCAAGCGTTCAACAACGTAACCTTGTGTAAGCAGTTTATTGACGAGTCGTTTCCCTCTCAGAACAAAACATTCATAAGAGGAGCATGCCCTGGCATAACGTATAAGTTGTGAAATAAAAATGCCATAGGCAGGGAAAGATGGAATATTTCTACTTAGAAATTGGAAGATCATGATATGGAAATCAAAATGTTCAAAATGGTGCATGTTGCAATTTGGTTATCTCACTGTTGATGCACCCGATTACATCTTTATATTTTCAAATGTGTGACATTTTTGTTTTGTCTACACTACAAATGAATAGATAGATAGAAAAAACATGTTCTTTAATGTACTATTCTGTAACACTGACATGACAATAGTATATTGTTTCTAACTTTCAATCTTTATAACGAACTGAGAGGTATGCAGCTATCCGTATTATTATTATTATTATTATTATTATTAATAACAGCAATTATTATTATTAATAGCAGTAGCAGTAGTAGCAGTAGCAGTAGTAGCAGTAGTAACAGCAGCTAAAAATTACGGAACAAGAATAAAACATAATTATATCCATTTATTTACCTAACTGAGAAAATGAAAGACACTTATTTCTATATCTAATAAAGATGTTCGGTTTTTAAATGTAGTAAAGTATATTAAATGGAGCCATAGTGACCGCATGGTAAGAGCTAAGCATTGTAAAATATGATTTATTTGATCCATCATCAGCGAATAAGTTCGAGTCCTGCTGGTACCATAGATGACTTTGGGGGCTATTTGTCAGTTTACTTAAAGAAGACCGTTCGTCTCTTCCCGGGTACAGTGTAACCGGTTTATTTCCTCTACCATTAAATAATAGTTGAGTGCGGCGTAAAACACCGATAAAATAAAAAAATGAATATATTAAAAATGACCGGAATGGCGAATCATCAGGTGTAAGTCCTTTTCTCTAATATTTCGTTTTTCAAGTATTGTTTAATGTGATGAAGGGGAAAATTGTTTCTATGTAGATAATGCCAGTGATAAGTAAAGTGCGACATATTTTGACACGTATTATGGGTTAATACAAATGCATTTTGGTTTTTCACATGCCACGCCTAGCTTGACATGGAATTCGGTTTTAAATTTCATAAATTCTTCTTTAATTATTCTGGTAGTTCAAAAACAAACCACGAATATGTAACCTTGAAAAAAAACTTTTACTTTTCAATAGTTAAAAAAATCGAAAGATATATCAATGCAGTATAACAATTCTAAAATCTATGTATGTTGTCACAAGATATGTTAAACTCTATGGGAGGTTATTTTCCAATTCAGTACAATTGCATGTACATCAGCTGATTAAGTCAATCATCGCGGGGTCCAGCACTTGCTTACAAGAGTAATTAGATAAAAAAAAACTTATCTGCAATGATCTGTTTTCAAAAGGAACACTTTCTTTTTTCTCCGGATTATCTTACCACATCGCATGGACCCTGGCGAATTATGCGGGAGGTCAAACATGGCTGCAAGCCAGCATTGCAAATCAACGTTCCATACCATTGGCCGGTATCATATAATCTGTGACAAGTGTTGGTCTTGGCACATGCGTGGTGTGATAACACGCCAAATTTTCCCTACCGAAAAGTGATATTTGCTTGCAGGGGACCGTTTTTATACATACCTGTGTGTGTCCTATTAATATTTCAAGAATATATACTTTTGTACCATTTTCATAATACGAACAGGTAGGTGAGCGTTCGTAGAGATATGGTTAATTACCTGTATAAATATTGATACAACTTACCTGAGCATTTAACGCTTAAAGGCTTGATAACTGTACTGTTCTATAAAGCTTTATTTTATAAGACTGATATTCATTATGTGCTACAGGTTTATACAGAAAATAGATAATGCTAAATTTAATAAACTACTGAAGCACTAAATATAATTCATCAAAAACTGAAATTTATAGCACATTATATGAACTTTTTGCACCATAGATTCCATTAAAATAATTTGTCCCTTGTTATATGCGACTAAAATTGTAAAATTAATTACATTATTCAATGCACTCTAAACAGAGATGTTTTCTTGTGTATAAACTCATTAAATATTTCCTTTTAAACGACAATTTTGATTACATTATGGTACTTACAAAGAGAAGACTTTATTTTAAGATATAAGTATGAACGATAAACACCTTGTTATGTTCAAATAAATGAATTTGTTGAATATTTTTTTTCAAAATCACAGAATGGCGAGGGGCGTAATAAATCAAACTGTAGTTTGGCAAATGTGTTTAGATATCTTAAAAGGTCATTTACGTTATATTCAACTGTTCTCCTCAATTTCACTGGAATGACCAGTTAATGGCGGAGGAGAATACCTAGTTACAGTGTGTTTATATGACGATGCGATGACCAACAAACACAACACATTATCAGCTGTGGATCAAGCGAGATTTTAACCATGTTATAGACATCGTGATTTCAAATGCAATGCACTTTCCACTTTGCAAATGAAATACGATAAACAGTAACCATATACAAGTTCCATATTGTCACTGTGTGATTTACCATGGGCTTAACCAAAAAAGTGATAACATGATAATTATGATCTCACTTTTTGGTAAAACCCTTGTTAAATAAAACAGTGAGGACATGATATCAGTATCGCTAGGAGCAGAGTACTACAGCTACCCTGAAGACCCTACTTTCTACATAAAGGTCAAATGAACTTTGAATCACGCTAAAAATGTTTGTTTTTTTATTGTTGTTTAACGTCCCAGTCAAGATCTTTCACTCATATCGAGACGTCAACAAGTGCTGGTGAAGGGCTTCACATTTTGACCAATGCACGGCACTTAGTGCCATAGAGCAATGTGGGTTCTTTAACTATCCGACACCTTCTGTGACACGGGACCTCGGTTATTACCGTCTCAGATCGAAGGACAGGAAACCAACCTGCCGCCGACTGGACTCGAACTCACGACCTTACGATCAAGATTCGAGCGCGCTACCGACTGAGTCAGGCCGGCTCTGCTAAAAAACTGTGATTTTGTTAGAGATATATTCGTATATGTTTAAGAATGCAGCTATTATGAATTAAAACGATATTTGATCATTTGGGTAATATCAGTTACACAATTCTGTTATTTGTCCCACTGATGTGTCTTACGATTAGTATACCAGTGTTTTGTCCTTTCTATTTTAGGTACATTACCCATTTGAAGCTGTATGATACTGGCAAGTTCTAATAGTGGAGGAGAAAACGACTTTCCAGTACTGTAAATCTGATTTTATTCCCGAGAATTTTATTTACGCGTAATTTCGCAAAAGCTGTCGCTCGCGAAAAAAAATATCGCATAGTAAAGCATGATAATAATATGACGAAGCAGGCATTCAAAATCACGAAAATATGATCTCGCAAATAAATTTAGAACTAATGTATCGTGAAAATAAAATCCCGAGAAATTTACAGGTTTACAGTATACCCGGGGAAAGATACCCGACCTTACTCTTTGTAGGTGGGATGTTGTATGTCAGAGGGATGGTCATGATTAATTTCACGTTTTGCGTAATTATTATGTATCATTTAAAATCAATAATAGATTATCACAATCACCATTATCACAGCTATAATTTAGCATACAGCCGACACCTTTAAAGCGTTTCTCGTTTTACATCGGCTTTGATTGATTTGTGAAATGAAATAAAAAAATCAGTATAATTTTGATTATAATGCATATTTACTAAATATGTAATAATAATATTTCTTTCAACCATTTCACGGTAATAGAGTTTCCTTTTGTAGCCATACAATTGGTGAATACAACTAAACCGATAACATTGATATGGCAGAACAAACTATCTATTTATTCGACCCTCAGACTATTGTAGAACGTTATACATTGTTTATCGAGTGATAATGTCTTCTTTTGATTTCTTTACCATCCAGACAGTCGACGCCATGATAAAATTCAAATTAATTTTCAAACACCAAATTTACACACAAATCACGTCACAAATAGATGTATGACAAAAATATCTATAGGTATGAAGGACGCTCATAATGGAAATAATCTGTATTGCAGATATTTAGTTTTGACATTTTGCACGTACACGTAAGCCAGGATAATATTATAGCACGCGTTTAGATATATCAAAATCTATTAATTCAGAATCTCTGCCAAAAGACAGGTGAGTTGTTATGGTACTAATGTTCGTTAACTTATCTAGTAAACAGGAGTGATGTGAATCATTGACCAATATCATTTCCCGTATCAAGATTTTCACAATTGTCCCATAATTTAAGATAATACACAACTGATCAAATGTATGTAAATTATAACAGTATCTTTTAACTTCTTCAGTGGTTGTTTTGATCTGTCAAATGATATATTATTAATGTTAACCCTGGTGACTGTTATTCCAAAACTGTAAGGGTTTCTCTAGAAGTCGCATACAGGAATGGTTCTTTTGTTGTATATGTGTAGCCATATATCAAAACTTAAACATATTTAGAAACATACGATACTATAATAGGATGCAAAAATGGAAATGCAAAGACCCCTTACCTTCTTCAATTGAAAAATGTCAGAAGCTAAAGAGAAAACCATATATGGGAAAGGTATGAATGTTTGTTGTTTAATTGATAATTCTTTTACGTTTAATTTGAATGAAATATGCAAATACTCTGTTTTAATAAATGCAAATTGTCATTATTACTGAAGACAATGTAAGTTTGAGCGTAAGAATGCTTTAACCACAGTGGAACTATCCGGATTTCACCTATTATTGCATATGTCATCAAGTTTTGATTTACTGAGCAATTAACGGTGAATCATGGTCTGTTGGTATAATAAATTCAACGAAGTGCTCTTAATATATTAGTACATTTTGGTGCTAATCATCGATGAAAATCGCTGAATTTTTTTAACATAGGAACATTCTTTTTTTCTTTTTTTAAAAGAAACAATATTTCTTGACGATAAAAGAAAACATATTGAATCAATGTTTGAATATATAAAGATCCAAAGTATATATTTGCAGAATGTCCAGATACAATTACAAAAAAAAATCTGGTGTAAAATTTGGACAAACATGGAAATCTGTAAATCCAGAGGTGGGATCTGTTATGATGGAAGAGTAAGCATTCCCTGTTTAGAGCATTGGGTATATCAACAGGGTCGTACACAAAGCCTTCTAAATGTGAAAAAAATATGCATACAATATCAAAGCAACTTAAACATTGAAGGGAACAATGCCACACTTATCTTGTAATATTATGCTTCAAGAAAGCGAGCCTTAGCTTTTTTTAGAAGTTTGACAATCAAATGGAGGAAGAATATGTGTTTTGAGTTTTTGTTTCTCGGCTATTAAAACTGCTCACCATCTCATGACTAAAAGTGTACAGTAATTGTCATTTCGTCCTCTCTCAAATATACCTCACACTTTTAATTTTCTTACATTGAACACGGACGGGAAATAAACAACCAAACTAAACTACAATGATGCTTTCGGTTTTCCTATTGTCAACTTTCCACATATAAGTAGTAACATCCCGTTATCATCTGCATATGGTATTCATTTTTTGCAAATGAGCCTGTTGGCTAGAGGAGCGTGTTTAACATATGAACATTTCATATACAGTGGAAGACTGCGTCCTGATGAGTTGTTGTCACAAGGGCATCAGGAATTACGATTAATATCAGAATTTCGCACATTTCACGGTCTATATAATGACCTTGTTTTCTGTAACACTTACTGAAGTGTTGACTTGACTGTTTGATGATGCCTATTAAATTGTCATAACCCATTTAACGAGAAATGATTCGAATTTTTCCATTTCAATTTGACTGTGAACTGGCGTTTGATGTGGTCAGTCAACAGGGGAGCTTACTCCTCCATGACACCTGATCCCACATCTGAATTGTCAGAAGTCCGGATTTATCCAAAGTTCATTATATTGAAATATTGTCTCCCTCCTAAACGTCCTTATGGCGATTACAATGGTGTCAGTGATTTTAACATATGGTAGGGTTACATATTATGTAAGATTTCATCCTACAGGTATATTATGGAACGGTTAAGTGATACGTTCTGTTTGCTAGTTTGTTTGATGTATGAAATCTCACCAAAATTATCACTTATGTGGATATATCAGTTTGCCTGTGATATGGACTGACGCCAATTCATTCAGGGTTCTTTTACGTGTCTCACGGCCTCTGTAACATGAGATCTCGGTATTAACTATTAACTCCATAAATTCGTTTGCCGAGCCCTTGGCGAAGTAACAGTCACTACCATTTCCGAAGTAATTAAACAGTACGTAGGACTACTTACGAGTCCAATGTTCTGCCTCTTGATGACTACAAGAATACGTAGTTTGTTTGATTTTTGTTATAAGTAATGCACCAAAGAGAAGCAAAATAATACCCTAGCATAATTTATCAAGTAAAATATAGAGTGAACATGATCAATCGATGATATTCTATGTTGATATACATTTAGAGCTTTGAAATTTCATTTTGATTACATTAAATTTTGCAAATTTCTCGATAGTCCCGTATAGGTGATGCTGATTTAAGTGCTTTATGAGTCTGCATTTGTTTTGCGAACAATCGGTGTCAAATATACGACAATAGAAAATGGAGGCTCCCCAACGAAAAATTACGTGTGGAGATGATATTCTATCTAATATGTGAATAAACCTAAGTCCAGTATGTTTCTGTCAATAACACTGCATCCGTTGAAAGAGTGAGTATTAATAATTGACCTGCCACGCCCATGGAAATATAACTAATGTATCTCAATCAAGTATCGTTGTTCATTCAAATAAAAGGGACATTAAAGTACAAGATACTTTTTAAACGGGGTCTTAAAAGGGAAATATTTTTAGATCCAAGAATCTAATGACCAATGATTTAGCGCTCATTTAAAAAGATGTTTGGCATGGATATTCACTCCATCATGGCATCGGACACCTCTCTGGATTTTCCATAGATCTATGTACATCCGGTATACACTGGTTTACCTTTAGCCTTAAGAAATAAATTCGTTATTGATAATGCATTTTCTTTTATTTACAATTAAAAGGCAATGAATAATAGAATCTATCCCTGCCTTGAGGGTATGACAAAGGAATCTAAATCTGAGGGTACGATTCTTGAATGACAAAATGGTTTTCCAAGGATTTGTCATTTGAGAATCTTATCCCGAGGATTGAGATTCCTTTGTTATACCCTCAAGGTAGAGGTTGATTATTTCTCATCCATGTTTTAAATACATGTGTATGTAGATCTACGCAAATGAAATCTGACATTATGCACAGCATTCTAGACTCCACGGATACCCTACGTCATAAATTGCATTGTGACGCCATAGCGCGTCTAGCTTGTCACTACCCTAGGGGTTGACAAGGAAATAATTCCTTTTTTAAAATGAAGAAAAATCTGTGAACAATGAGTGAAAAATAAAATACTTTGCTGCTCTTCTATTCTTGATAGAAATGTTTATCCCGATTCAAATCTGACACATGGAACGTTTCAATTAACTTACATTACAAATCTTATCCCAAATCATAACATATCATATTAAATGGTTACATCTGATACTGTCTATCAAATGCTATGAATCAATTGTTTTACCTCCATAAATCATATACAAATATATATTTATATTCATAATTTAGTTTAAGACCCTACTTGTTTATATAATGCGTTTAACATACACTTCAATAAACAAGTGTTCCTGTCACGGAATGATACGTATTCATAATTTATGACTTTTGGAGAAGAGTTAGTCATACAAAATGTAAAAAATGGTCACTTTATTGTTACACTTATTATTACGTCCATTTGCGACACAGATACATCATTTGAACAGCATATTCTCTTCGTCTTCAATCTCATTATACACAATAATATAAACACACTTGTAAAATGTTAAGAGAACACACAAGGACGAATGTTCCATTTTCGTAACACCTGTTAATTGTTAGATCCGGAATCATGCTATACTCACGACAGGTAAACAATGGGCCTATCATATTAAAATCTTCCCAAGTACTTAAAGATTAAAAAAGACAATACACAAACTCGCACAGCTATGAGTAATGAAGCGCTCTATCAGTTACGTCTTTGTTATCTATCAGGGGTCGCTCATCACTTAATCGTCATAATTGATATTGAGTGTATCACAGACTTAAGACAGAAGAGAACAAGCACGTCAGACTTTAGTTGTGTGTCCTTTCGTGGTTTGTTTTGATAGAATTAAGCAGTATGAATCACACTTCGTGGTCTACAACGGTTTTCGGAAGGAATTAAATACAACAGTTTTTAAGGCACAGATGAATAGATGAAGTAGACACGAACAATACCCCATAACTCAATAGACTTCAGAGGCAGAGATATCGAGAGGAATGGGATGGGAGGAAAGATATAGAAAGGGAAAGAAAAATAGCAAATTGCTATCAAACTCTGAAAATTATACCTGTCAGATTTTCACATGCAAAACGTGCTTTATTTTTTCTTTTGAAGTTTCGTTCCATGCGAGTCTATTTTTGGGCTTGCATTTCTGTTTTTTTTTATGATACTCTTCTTAAAAATTGCTGTCAATTTGCCGTAAACAAATTAAAGCCATGAAACCCAGCAGTACCCTGAAAATTCAATGAAATGTGTTCTTTATCCAGGAAAAATATTATTTCCGAAAATGTAAGGGAACGTATATTTACAAATATATACAAACAGCACGTTTAATTGCCAAACCATCTCATTATCATACAAACTCTAGGTCAAGGACATCTTTTATTTATTGTCTGTGGAAGATTTTTTGTGGATAATAGAAAAGAGTCATTATCAATCATTATATTTGTTAACATGCTAACTCATTTACAAGTAAGAGTAGACGTTTATATGCCATTCAAGTGAATTTTTGAGCTGTATTTCATTCAAAATCAAAACGTTGAATTATCACACACAAAATATATGTATCATTCAGAACCAGTTTTTGTTTTGTTTTTTATTTCTCCGTTTCTACTCACCAAACATGATAATTTTGATTGTAAAATCACAGTTACCATTCAGAAACTGCTGAATCGAAAGAAGAAAAAGCTATCCTTTAATTTCACATTTAGATATATCGACGTATTTTTTTTTAATTAATAATGACAATTTTCATACATATGTCAATGCGATATATCCTAGCGAACTAGAAATTAAAGACACAACAGAATCAAGCACACACGCTTCATACTTTGACATTTTACTTACTATAGACACAGACGGGAAATTGGCAACTAAGCCATACGACAAACACGACGATTTCGGCTTTCCCATCGTAAATTTTCAACATTTAAGTAGTAACATCCCACAGTCACCCGCATATGGAGTTTATATTTCACAAATGATCCGATATGCCAGGCGTGTTCAACATATGAACATTTCATATACAGATGTAAACTACTCACTGACAAATTATTGACAAATCGCGTTTGATATCAACGTTCTGCAACTTTTACAGTCGGTATAAAAGTCTTGTTTGCGATTACTCTGTTTCACTTAGTGAAATATTAAGTTGCCTTTTCGTTGGCGGTTGTTGATACGTCTGTACCAATTGTGAATTGTGACGAGGATTCGTTCCTCACGTTTTTTATTTAGACCTGACTGTGGATTCACGGTGGGTGTGACCGATCGACAGGGGATGCTTACTCCTCAATGGCACCTGATCCCACCTCTTGGTTTCTAGAGGTCAGTGTTTGTCCATTTTTGAGGATTTGTATCTGTATCACGGATATCCTAAGACCGTATTGCAAAACACGCTTTGTTTGTTACTGTTAAATCTGTAGAAGACACAAGATGAAGAGGGTTATATCAACATAAATGGAAAATTTAATTTTCATCATACTACTGTGAATTGCCGCTCATTTTAAGAAAACAAGAAATGAATCACAACGTTATCTTAAAAAATCATAAGGAAGAGGTCAAAATGATTTAATATAAATAAAATGCAAATGTATATTCTACATAAATATAACTTGTTTAAACGTTTCTGACCCACTTAAAAAACAAGTGGTGTAATATGTGCACAAATGTATCATCTCATGTTTGTATTCATAAACTGCATGGCTAAAGACAATGATGTCTGCATTCCCTTCTATTGCGAATGCCCCGTTTTCATTTCAAGACATGGGACATAACTACGAGGTTGTTTAAAAACAGGTCTTATTTTTTCGTAAGCGTTCAACATAAAATTAAGTGACTATCACAATTACGTCGAATGGGTCTCAGTGATGGCATGTGTTGCGTTAAAAAGACTTACTGCATTACAATACGCCAATTGTAAGGTCACGTTATGTTGTACGTTAACCAGAGAGAGAGAGAGAGAAAGAGAGAGAGAAAGAGAGAGAGAGAGAGAGAGAGAGAGAGAGAGAGAGAGAGAGAGAGAGAGAGAGAGAGAGAGAGAGAGACGCACATGGGGGTCACATTGGCTTTTTGACATGATTTTGAAAATGCAGTCTGACTCCTATATCCAATAGTCCCCTATTTATAACGTGTTATTCACAACGAGATCTTATTCCAGTGTAAAGGATTTGCGTACATACGTTCTCATTTCATATTTGTTCGTATTTCAGTTTTTAAGCGAAAGTTCTGAATCTGTTTATGTGCATATATTATATTGAACACCAAAATATCAGGACGTGTGTGTGTGTGTGTGTGTGTGTGTGTGTGTGTGTGTGTGTGTGTAGGTGTGTGTGGTCGGTGTGTGTGTGTGTGTGTGTGTGTGTGTGTGTGTGTGTGTGTGTGTGTGTGTGTGTGTGTGTGTGTGTGTGTGTGTGTGTGTGTGTGTGAGATAATGGAAGCTGTCGGAATTAGTGTCAAACAAGCCTTGAAGCCAAATTCCGACCATAATGGGTTATCTCTCCTGGATATAATATGCAAAAAGAAACGATAATTATTAGCATTTCTTATACCCTCCTTTGTAACAAATTTTGGTATTGTTAATCATATATCACTCACCTACCATTTTTGTCATATTTGGACGCATCAAAATGAATAGATAGTATGGTCTGCTACGTTTATAAATATACAAATATCATATGTATGTGCCTAAATGTTGTTGAAATTAATGATGCGGGAAGATATTGCGTTTTATTGTAAATTTATATTGAATAAGTGATAAACATTCAACTTAATTTCGTTAACGACTAGGACTAGGGTCCAGATTTATAACTCTGTTAAGCCAATGTCTTCTCGCTCTGGGTGTTCAATTGTACGCTGGTCTATACAATACGATACGTCGGGGAAATGGCCGCCAAACGAGACAGACAGTCGACTTATACGTGAAAATGTGATTTGCACACATGGAACATCGATACGCCTGGCTCAGGTATACTCAGACGAAATAGCAAATTACTACAGCTGATTGCTCCTTTAAACTTTTACTTTTTGCATTTTGCCAATGAAACTAAATTGAATATAATTGCTCACTGTATGTGTACATGCTGACAATCCATTGTTAAAGTATTATTGCTTATCGCTTAAATACCCATTTGATATATTTTATCATTGTATTGAAATTACTGTTCTTTACGTCCCTGCTGTGTTGTGGTAAACATTGAGAGAGAGTTTATGTGGCTTCACACTGATCCTCTATACCAACAGCTAAGATTAACCTATAAAGGATGGTATATCTTGCTTATCTGATACACATCGTCATTGTTTCCTCAACAATACGGACGATAACTCTTTGACGGAAAACAATACATCACCTGCCTGTCCTTTACTTACCTCGCACCCGTGTTTATAATAGACACATAATGTCCAAAACCTGTCTCGGACATAGAAAATGATGATCTTACACGAATATAAACGCATGTGAAACGTATTTCCGGGATTCAAGGTTTTCAATGATTTCACGGAAGATGAGTGCGTCAATTTAAATTCACCTTTTTCATAAAAGGTGTGGATAAAATCAATGTTATCCAGCTGTTGGGATAGGTAATATTTGCTCGAATTTAAACATTTCATAATACAAAAAAACCAAGCATCCATTATATAGTTTACCCTTTCTAATGAAATAACTATTAAATAGGAAGTTCTCCATTATTCAAATTTGAAATGAAAATTTACAACCGCGGTAATTCTAAACTACTAATATATCCTGTTCGTTCATGAATTCTTTATAACCATATTGTAAATTATACCCGCCCGGTGTTTAGGAAATGACGCAAATATTCTAAAATACTCAAATTTGTTAATAAAAGTAATCATGACTTATAATATACTTGATAACAAGAGAACCATTTTCCTTGTTTTCATATCAATCGCTACATTTTCATTGGCTGCTAGTGCTTTCATACACGTTTTAAAAAATGCAATAAACCATAAAAAAATGATTAACAATAAATTTGACACCAACACCAATTTCAGAGTCAAAGACAACAATTTCCTGATATTAAGTTTTGAAATTGTAAATTAAAATACGTTACCTGCAGTTGAGTCTAGCTTGAATATGTTAGAAAGTTATTAATAAGTACATTTATATATGCATTTGTAAAATCAATGCTTCAACAGTCTTTCATATAATCTGATAACAAACACCCATCTCTGCTACTGCTGCTGCTGCTGCTGTTACTATCACTACAACAACCATTACTACCGCTTTTTCGACTGCTTTTTGAAAGATGAATTCAAAATAAAATAGGATATATGATATATGCATAGGTGTAAAATCACACACACACACACACACACACACACACACACACACATATATATATATATATATATATATATATATATATATATATATATGTGTGTGTGTGTGTGTGTGTGTGTGTGTTTGTGTGTGTGTGTGTGTGTGTTTGTGGAACAGTGTGTACATACTTCTCTTTTTAGGATATTATATAAGTGTTCGCACTATGGCCTTGAAGTTTATTTGATTTGACGACAGGTATAGTTTCTGAATGTAATGATACGACTTAAATTTGTATATCTTTTCCCTAATCTTCTTCTTTAAATGACACATAATACGAATCAAGCCTTTAGCATGTCTGTTTAATATCTGTGCGTTTTGAATGCAAATAAAACAATCTAGCAATCTGATTTAAATGTTATTTGTCATGATGTGCTACAAGGTCAAGGTCACTGACATAAATCAATCAAAGGTCATATGTGTATTTAATTAGATTAACCTTAAACCATTGCTCCTTTCTGAGCATCATCGTGGGTTCGTGGGAGAAATGGAAGATATTAAGAATTAAAAATTCAGGCATTTTAATCTTGCAAAAATACGTGCATTAATATTTGTTTGTCAGTTTTATATTATTTTGAAGCCATGAGATAATAGACAGAAGGTTTTATGTAATTTACGATAATTTACGATGCTAATACAAAAGCAAACCTTGGTTTAGAAATTCAACACTTGTTACTTTGGAAAATGAGTCTAGGAAAGCGTCGCCAATGCTAAAAACGCATGATGAATATGTCTACAATCGAAAGGTGAAATAAATATCATATACAAAATAAACAATACTATGCGATAAAATTTATAAATCATTATTCGATTACCACAAATTTGCCGAAATACAAAGAATTTCAAAATTTCTAATAAAACACTTGCATTAGTAGTTTTTCAACGTGCACTGTCGTTTGTCCTGTAGACGAAATGAGTTGAAAGCTATGGGTGAATAAAGAATCGCCTTCAAATTTGCATATCATATATAATGTGTAAAATAAAACCGTATCGTGATTTCACTTTTGATAGATTTAAATGTTCGTGACCTGATCTGTATAAATTTCACTAAAGAGGTAGCTTTGCCAAATATTGAAAATTTTAAGTCAAAATGTTTGTCTTAAGTTAACTAAGATTGTATATCTGCTTTGTTATTGTTTTTCTCGATATGTACGTACATATCCAAAATGAAGGGTTCACAAACTAATTCATGAATTAAAATGAAAATGAATGAAATGTGATAAAGTTTATCAGGTGCAAAAAGGAAGTATTTCATTCATAGTTTCGGTGCTGTCTTGAATGTATTTTTATTCTTAATATTTCAGTACTGAATGGTTTAACTCGTTGTTCATTCCAAGCGTAATTCACATGATAAATACATCAAAAACCAAATGTACCAAAACCACAAAGATTATCCAATTACATAAGCGAAGTCACCTGTCGCTCAGTACTTTCCACTACCGATTATTCTATATGCAAATAAAAACCAACATATTCTTAATTACATCATCCCGTTTTATAATTTGCTAACAGACTGTGAGGAAATGGAGTTCAAAGGATGTTGTCAAAAAGACTTAAAAACCTGGGATAAAAGAATAATAATGTGACTTTCTTATCATCTTGTCGTAAACTACAGGTGTGATTTACACGAGCGTGTATGTTGATACATACAGTACAAACGTACACTGAGTATTGAATTCCCGACCACACTTTATATACAATACATAGTTGCATGCGTCTCTCATGGTCTACAATAATGAATTTCGTAAATTATTTCTGTCTTTTAATCTTGACCATCAGTAGTTTTAATCAAAAATCTGAGGATATGACGTCAGTCTACAAAAGATTGTTAAATCCCGTACATATGTTTTTTCTTTTTCTGTCTCGCGCTATTTTCAGTTAAACGCCATTATCAACAAGTCCCCTTGAAGAAGAAATTAGCTTTTGTATAAAAGAAATAATTAACCTAGATAGATCAACTCTGCGTTATAATCATGTAGGTAAATTATCACGGAAACGAATCAGCTTTGGAATACGTTATACAGACCAACATGCTGGATAAACAATATATTATTGGACACACACATACAGAAAATCCAGGGTATACCGTTAAATCAGAAACTGTTTGTCATTATGTAAATGTTAAATGATATATTCAAGGTACACCGTAGTCACTTTGTCGTTAATAAAATGAAACCTGCAAAACAAATCTCAATCGCCAACAAAATCACTCGAGTGGTCTTATTACACATTTTAGATAAGTATTAATATTTCAAGATATCATGCAATGCTCCCCCATTTTGATGTCATGAGTCGTTTTTTAATTCTGCAGTGCTTTTTAGAGATTTTTGACAATCTTGTCTTATATATATATATATATATATATATAACACTCCGATTAAGGTGGAAAACTTTTCATAGATTCCCTGCATAAAACATCTCCTTAGATATGTCACGATTTCATATCATTTTAAAGTACTTTTAGTACAATTCTCCTGGCCGTTTGATTGTGCTTAAAATGGACCTCTTTTGGTGGTCTAGTAGAAGAGAGTTCGCCTCGCATGCGGGAGGTCTCGGATTCGAGTCCTGCTACTGGATAATACCAAATGTTTGATCATATAGTAGTACTCTTCCTTTGCCAGCCGCTGGACATAAAATGAAAGACACGGGAATTTTTGATGGCCATAAAGTCTCTTGACACTGTATGCGTGGCAGGTAAAAAGTCACGTCATTTGCGTCAGTGCATAATACAGCTAAAATGTGTGGTACTTCACCAAGACCCGGTGACATCTCTGTACGATTTCCTGTTGGGTGACACGACAATAGTCGTTGCAATGCATTTGAAATTACCAAAAAAGTCTTATTCCTGTCATAGAATCTTGAACTCGAGGGACAACTCAAAATGCTACCTGCAATGTAAATAATCACTAATGCGCTATTTTGCTCTTCGAGATTTAAAGCATTCTTTCACTCGTCACATCATATCTTCATATAATAAATATGATATACCTTTGCCTGTTTAGGGTTTTCGGCACCAATTTAGATATACCTCAACTAAATACAATGATATTTAGAAATTCTGAGAACACACACACACACACACAGATATATATATATATATATATATATATATATATATATATATATATATATATATATATATATATATATATATATATATATATATTTATATATATATATATATATATATATATATATATATATATATATATATGCCCTTGAACGCTGTTAGGATAATATTTTTTCTTGCTTTTCCACAACTTACAGTAAATAAGAATTTCAACATGTTAATTAAATATTTTTTTCAGATTGTATTTTGGACATCCTAAAGATTTATACTTCGGTACCTGTGTTTTTTATATATAACAGGTACGTTGCTATAGGAAATATCAAAATGTTGACATTTACTAAAGTATTCTTAAACTTTAATTGAAATGTAATTTCATATTCCCGTACGTTTAAATAACAGTATGTATCAATTACTATTACAACAATTAAATGGGAAAAACTTGTTATTTGTTATTTGTATTTATTTCCGGTCGACAATGGTGGTAGAGTCCAGTGGCACATCCGTCAGTTCTATGCTAAAGAGTGCCCGCCCATATCAATAACCTATCGTAGCTAGCTTACTACATTCGTCAGTATGGCATTTGGTGTTGGTGAGCTTTGGATGTACTTACACAGTATACAAAAAATGACGGTTTTTTTTTCTTTTGAAAAAATAAATGAATCATGATTTTTTTCAGATAGAGTGGGACGTTATTATAAAAACTGTAAAAAGTGGTCTAACTAGTGTGGTGATCACTTTAGATAGGTTCTGTTCTTATTCAAATCTATCAAGAGACTTGGAATGTATGTTCTGAGTTGTAAGGCGGTCTTCTAAGCGAGGTAGTCTTCTAAGCGATCTCGCATTGGTATTCTAAGCAAGGTGGTCTTCTAAGCGATCGCGAATTGGTCTTCTAAGTGAGGTGGTCTTTAGACGAAATTCAGATCTCTTGTTTGAAAATGCATTGCAGTCTAATTACCAGTATTTAGTATTCAGTATCAAAGTCATTTAATCTATGTTAAGTAAAAATGAAGAAGCACCATTAATCGAAACTCCAACTCCATTATAATATTTAAAAAATCTCAGATGCCAAAGTATAAATCAATAGAATGTCCAGGACACAGATACAAATCCGGTAAAAATGGACAAACACGGACCTCTGGAAACCAAGAGGTGGGATCAGGTGCCATGGAGGAGTAAGCATCCCCTGTCGACAATTAGATGTAAAATATGAAGAACAATTGTGAATCCCAAACGGGATAGGACTAGGTGTCCAGAGGGAGTCAGCGTTAAATCAAGAATTTCAATTAAGGGTTTCAGATTTAACAAAGGTTTTGTTTTATTGACTGCTGGTCTTCCTGTAAATATAAAAACAATGTGCAAAAAGTATTTTTCGTCAGTAGACAGTATACAAATACTGCGGATACTGGAAAATCAAAACTGCGGGGAATCAAGAGTGAGACAAGGTGTCGTGGAAGAGTAAACTTCCCTTGTAGATTCAACACAAGCGCCACGAGTCCACAGCCAAATACAAATAAAATATATGAATAATAATAATCGTATCGGTATAAACGATTTTAGATAGATAGATAGATAGATAGATAGATAGATAGATAGATAAATAGATAGACATGTCTATAGTTAGATAGATTAGATAGATAAATAAATAG
This sequence comes from Atrina japonica, assembly GCA_030159075.1. Classification (NCBI taxonomy): domain Eukaryota; kingdom Metazoa; phylum Mollusca; class Bivalvia; order Pterioida; family Pinnidae; genus Atrina; species Atrina japonica. Next base: position 1,209,995 of record BROG01000076.1, on the reverse strand, counting down.
ATATAAACAGATAGAAAAACTGACATTTAAACTTATGATTAGATAGATAGATAGATAGATAAATAGATAGATAGATAGATAGATAGATAGATAGATAGATAGATAGATAGATAGAAGGATAGATAGATAGATAGTTTAATCTATGGTTTTACTTGATTAATCGTTGGTTATATATAGTGTTGTCCCCAGCTATAATAATTGCGTGACGTTTGGGGTTTTAGATTTTACATATACACTCAATAATATTACATATCCAGGGCGGTACTGTTATATATATCAATGCATTGTTTGTGTCCTCTCTCCGACTTCCTCTGTAGCCCAAAAGTACATACATTCTGAAATCATATATGAGAATAACAGAGAAAATGAATTGTTACTACTTATTCAAGGATATTGGATATTCGACAAAAGTTCCTATAACCTTGCTCCTTCACACAGACACTTCTATCGACCTATTAAGATAAGAAGATGAAAAACGCAATGTAAAACTTGTGTAAATATATCGCATTTTGAAAACTGATAAAATGTTTAATCAGGATTTACATCTGATCGATCGGGATTATATATGCATTCAGTAAATGATACTTGTCACGAAGAAAAGAACCTGCAATAGATTTATTCGAAAGCCGATTTAAAAGCATTTTTTTCCAAAAAATGATGACATCTATAGGATTTCTTGTTCAAAAACACTCATACAATAATATCTTTATCGTAGCTCTACTGAGCAAAATACATTAAATTTGTACAGTTAAGTCCTGTGATTTTTCTATGCCTTTTTATTCTGTAAAGCGTTTACAATGTTTAAATATTTCTTTTGCAAATTTTCATTTAAAATTTGTAAGTTACTTTTATTGATTGATTCTACATTTCATATCTATTTATTCTGATCATTTTTATTACATCATAACTGACCTTTTGTGTCCTTAGTTTAAATAAAAAAATAATTTCAATAATTAAACATCGGATCTTTTTATTACTGATATTGAAATTTATTAGGATATCACAATTGTCCATGTTTCATTAATCAATATCATGAAATCATGAGTTAATATTAAATCGTATATACATCAACGTCAACTTACAAATATGTTGTTATATGTTAATATAAACCTTGAAAATAAAACTGCGAATCTTCATGATTGGTTTTTAAAATGGTTATTCGGAGTTGGATCGGATTTGTTACCTTAAATGAGATTGTATTTCTTTTCTCACGTTACATCGACAATAGTTCAGCTTCATGCGTATAAGCAATGCGATCATTTATAAATCTCATTCTAAAGATGCACCGTGTTAAGCAACTTAATTCGTGCTGCACAAAATTTTTTCCATGAGCAATTGCTTTTATACCCCAATGATGTTCAAAAATTGAAAAACAATCCTTATATTTATATACATTACCATTTTTCAGTGAAACTGTAGTCCACTGGATACTAAATTCATTCCAGAACACTGACTTTGCGGGGGTGTTTTCATATGACGTAATGGTTCAACAGCTGTTTTGACATGAGAAGTAGTTCTCTTTTCTGATCGCAAATACTAATGAAATTAAGGTTTAATTTCTTTTTTTATATCATTTTGAAAGAAACTAGTGATATGGACAATTTTGAATACTTATTCTCAGATTTAGTTCGCGATCTTTAATACTCGATCATTTAGTAGTGGCGGGTCAGAAGAGAATTTCCCGAATGGGCCGTGTGCAAATGGCTGATAGGCCTACCATGTGCGATTTAGATAGCAACAGATGAACGTTGTTTACAAGAAATTTTCGTTTGAATTCTGATATTTTATCAGTGGAATATACCACAGAAAGTTTGAGTGTGACTGTTAATATTCGTTCATGACAACTGGAAGTAGCCATTCTATTTGATATTTTACCAATCGCTGAAGGGGCCTCCGTGGCCGAGTGGTTAGAGCATTGCGCTTTAAATCACAAGGCCTCTCACCTCTGGTTCGAATCCCGCTAGGGTTATTTCGAATTAAGTGGGAAAGTTTGCCAGTTTTCTTGCGGAAGGTCGGTGGTCTTTACCCGGGGAAAATTGCTGAGTATGGCGTAAAAAAAAAAAAAAAAAATCAAAAACCAATCGCTGAATCAGCTGGGAAATGTCGTGAACTGTGAAGGGGTGACGATTTAGTAAGTAGACCTATTTCAGTATATAGGGTAGCCCACTAGCAAATCCTTCAAATCAATTGAAACAAGACAAATGCAGATTATGTTGTGAAATAACAAACTGTTATTGTTCTGTTTAAAAGATAATTATCGACACGTTCGTTATGGAAAATCCGTGTAGGCCTATAAAATATAATAGATCCATGTCAATTCAGGCTTCAGTTTTTACCAGCTGATCATATAGAGTATCCCTTCAATTTACTGAGAAACCTATGAACACTAGATCTACTTAATAACTTATGCTCGGCATTAACATTACACTTTACAGGTTGTGAAAAACAAGATGGGTCTGGAAATAAGCCTAGCAATTAATAGGATTTGAGGTGAACGGAGAGTTGATTTCACGCGATGCGAATGACGAATTGTTTCTGACCGGAATAGCCTAGGCTATATGGTGACGGAAAAGCAAGCTGTTTATCAGAGATACAGGACAAAATTGTACTAGACCTGACTCCCTTTTCAACATACTTACAAGCAACGTAACTACGAAGCAAATTTTCATTTCTGTGGCCTGTGTTTCTTTTCATAACATGACCTAAATCTATCGCAATAGGCCTATGATATGGACATGTAGATCTACAGTGTGCTACAGATGCAGGCCTAGTCTTGTGTTTTCTATTTCTTTCAGTGATTTTTGTTTGTTTTGTGGTAATTAATGACTTTAAATAAAAATACGGAATGAATGTGTGTTATTTTATTCTTTATTGATTCATTCATATGTTCAGAGAATACTTGTCCGATAAATCGCTGCCGTAACATGGTCATGGAAAGGATTTCTTAGATATTCAGGTATTCCTACGCCAGCTAGCGGTTAACACTTAGATCACTGATTTTATTGATATAACAATACAGTCATTCTGTATAACTGTAATGAAGGAAATTACAGTCGGTATGTAAATATATCTATATAACATGCTAGTCTTAACTTCTTAACTTGCTTTAAGATATATCAAATCAAATAGTGTATAGGCATTGTTAAGTCAGCCTTGGTATTATATATATATATATATATAATCAAAAGAAGAAAAAGTTAGCGGTGTCCATTTAATTTGACATTTAGATATATCGACGACGTTTTGTCAATTAATAGTGACAATTTTCATACATATGTCAATGTGATATATCCCAGCGAACTAGAAATTAAAGATACAACAGAACCAAGCACACACGCATCATACTTAGACATTTTACTCAATATAGGCACAGACGGGAAATTAGCAACTAAGCCATACGACAAACGCAACGATTTCGGCTTTCCCATCGTAAATATTCCACATTTAAGTAGTAATATCCCTCAGTCACCCGCATATGGAGTTTATATTTCGCAAATGATCCGATATGCCAGTGCGTGTACAACATATGAAGATTTCATATACAGAGGTAAACTACTCACTGACAAATTATAGAAGCAGCATATCGAAAACCGCGTTTAATGTCAACGTTCCGCAAATTTTACGGTCGGTATAATAGTCTTGTTCGCAATTACTTTGTCTCACTAGGTGAAATGTTGAGTTGTCTTTCCGTTGGCGGTTGTTGAGACGCCTGTAGCAGTTGTGACGGGGATACACTCCTCACGTATTTCATTGGACTTGACTGTAGACTCACGGTGGGTGTGACCGGTCGACAGGGGATGCGTACTCCTCCATGGCACCTGATCCCAACTCTTCGTTTCCAGTTTCTTTTCCAGTTTAATGTTTTTCCATTTTTACCGGATTTGTATCTATGTCCTGGACATTCTATTGATTTATACTTTGGTATCTGAGATTTTGTTTATCACAAAATCGAACTACTTAGCGTTGAGAATTATTGTTTAAAAAATATAAGAAAATTTCATTAAAATTTATTATTTTATAAAGTATACATATGATAACCCGGTCATGTTTGCAATGTCCATGTTTCACTATATGAAATTCTGAGATTTATTTTCGAATCCTTTCCTCACTTATTTCATTTTACTTGACTGTGGACTCGTGTCAGGTGTAACAAGTCAACAGTGGATGCTTACTCCTCATTGATATATGATCTTACATTTGAAATTTTAGAGGTCCGTTGTTGTCCAATGTTGTCTAGATTTGTATGTCGTCCCCTGGATCGCCAAACGATTAATATATATTGCAGTATGTTTCTTTCATATTATACCAGTTATGACCAAAGGTTATCTTTTTCCGCATTGAAACCTTTTTTGCATCATTTCATACAAAATTGGTTCGATCAAAATTATTCCGACAATTTTTAAAAATCAATCTTATCTTGCACCCCTACAGAAATCTGTATAATCATGATGACATTGTACCCACAAATAATGCATAAACAATTCGTCAATGACAGTTACGTGAGTCGGGTGTTGGCACATTTTGGTTTCTCCACTTTTTATGAACAATGTCGACGCGACACGCAAACTCTGCTTCAGTTTGTGCATCCAAATTCATAAAAGAATTGATGATTGTTGAATTGCATCTAAGCATAAATATATTTACGGAAAATAACATTCTATCACCGCTTAGTGTTACTTGATAATATGTTGAAAATATCCCAAACCTTAATAAACACCTCATTACTTACCTGTCAAATAGCGGAAACATTTGAGGTGAATAATCAACAAAAACAAAAAAATAAAAAAACAAACAAACGAAAAACCTATGTGCGATTCAGTTTAAGCATGCAACACTAGTTAGTTAAATGGTCATTTTAACAAAAGGAATCAATTAATTGGTGAATAAAATAAAGAATGATCGAAAAATAGTAAATAAATAAATAAATAAATAAATAAATAAATAAAGATATAGTAGAATAAGATATAAAATCGTTTATACATTGAATTTTTGTCTTTTTTTTAAAGCAACCTTTCTATTAATACATGCAAGTATGAATTAATATTCGATGCAGAAACTTCGGGATCGGGAATCGTCTTGTGAGACTGTTAAAATATGTTTATCTACCAATGGGGCAAGTCTGTGGGGGTAAAGCAATGAGACATCAAACATTTGGCCTAATTCTAATATGAAATATATACCGCAGAGCTATTGATTCCTTTAAAACGTCATCACGTCTGGTGTTCGTGAAAATATGACGTAAGCATATTCCCTACTGGATTAAATTAGATTGAAAACAATATTTGGTCTAGATTAAATTCGATACAGACCTAGGCTTTTAATGTATTGAGACCGTTGACATTGTCAACACAATTGTATGAATGTTAGATACATATTTGATATCACACCTGTATATCATTCTATTTTGTTACCCTCCAGACTCAAAGACAGGTAAAATATACTTAATAAGATATAAAAACTGCTACAAGAATTTAATTACAGGTCCAATAATCATTAAGCCCAAAGAACATGGAATATAACCGGCTTTCAGACCTATGCCTTGTCAATTATAAATATATACAAGGATATATTTAGACCTAGTTCCCCGTGAAAGAGAGTTGGTAAAGCAATTATTTTGTTATTGTCAAGATATAAATACATATTACAGGCAAGGTATTTTATTGAAAATAATATCAAGTTAAAGCCAATGTTTTAAAGACTTTGAAATGAGTTGGGACCTATTGTCAACAGAGTTACACGACTGAATATAGATTGATAGATTGATAAATCACGTGATAAGTATCACTAATCGGTGTCGATGAACAGTATATACTTTGTCTCGTCATGTTATGATTGAGAAATCAAAGTCAACGATTACACGGGTGGGGTTTTAAATGCAAACAATATAAAATAAAAGGTGAAACAAAAACACGGAAGACAACAAAATGGCGCAAGACGGTGTATTTAGTCTGACAAATGCTCCCGAAATAGTCCCATATATGTAGTGTAAATGACAAATGTAAACATAATATTCTTGAACGACGAAATGGGAACAGGTTAGTTATCGTCATTTCCTGATAAGATAAACAAATGACCTCTCTTCGGAAGTTTGACTTCACATTTCTATAGGTTAATCGGGCGATGTAAACAAAAGCCTCTGCTTTTATCACCTCTGTCGATTACATTTTTGCTAACCAAAGTTCGAACTGAATACAAATCTAAAGAACTCTCTAAACAAATAATCTAAATATTATAATTGGTAATTATGCGATGAATAATGTCAAAGAAAGCTCAGGGCAAATTGATAATTTTGGTGTGTATATATTTAGCATAAGAGATTTGGTTAACCAAAGCGAAAGTATACATATGTACATAGGGTTTTAGATTAATAATATTGAAAGTTAATAATAATAATAATAATAATAATAATAATAATAATAATAATAATAATAATAATAATAATAATTTTATTATTATTATGATAATAGCAAATGATTAATTCGACCTAAATAATTGTATATGCATATGACAGTAGACCTGACCTTTTTCTCGCAAGATATATAGAAATACAGTAAAACTTGTTTTAGCGACCACCTCTGTATAAAATCCATCTGGTCATAAAGACAGTTTTTGTTGTCCCCAATATTACCATTTGTGTACAAATCAACCTCTATATATATCTCCCAATAAAGACCAATTCCCTTACTACTACTACTACTACTACTACTACTACTACTACTACTACTACTACTATTATTATTATTATTATTATTATTATTATTATAAAGAAGAAAAAGAGCATGAAGAGGAGAATGTTTCTGATGTTAATTTAAATCGAAACTTACTCCAATTTTTCACAAATTTCCAGGTATAGGTGAATCACTGAAATACCTATAGTTTTTTTTAAGGAACAGTTATAATTCATGTTGAAAAATGAAGTCTGACACGGACTTAAACCCGGTAATTCTGGACTGCATTGTATTAAACTTGTATATTTTTCAGCTAGCAATTTCAACACATTGCACTAAACTGACTCGTCTAAGACCTAGAATTCACTTCTGGTCCTCTGTACCTTATGAAAGCCGAAAACAAAGAATCTCTTGTCACGCAATAAATCGTTATATGATATCCAAACACTGAATAAGGTCACGAGGTCAAACTTCAATGAATTTAGATTAACATAACTGTTCATCAGTTTTATAGTGTATAGAGATACAGATTGAGTTATGACACTCTCCTCTGTTTGTAATGTGTTCTTGTGTGCATGTGTGTGAGTTCTTGCGTGTGCGTGTGACTGCGTGCATGTGCGTTGTGTGTGAATTTAAAGGGATATTAGCTGTATTTTTTCCGAAAATGTTTTTTTACAATTTGGATTGATGTACAATAATAAAAAGAGAAATACATAGGTCTAAACGTTTTGAAATTCGTATATATGTTGCGATAAGTACTTGAGAAACCCAGTTTTGCAGTTATTCGTTCGTTTGGCTATACTTTAGAGATATTATTTGGCCCTGTATGATACCACTTTATCTTTAGAAAAACACATACTTTTCAAATTGGAGCTCAACTGATGAAGTATAATTGACAGAAACGATATCGACTTATGCATTATAATTTTGGTATTATGTTTATAATATTCCAAATGATTAATTCGACCTAAATAATTATATATGCATATGACAGTGGACATGACTTTTTTCTCGCAAGATATATAGAAATACAGTAAAACTTGTTTTAGCGACCACCTCTGTATAAAATCCATCTGGTCATAAAGACAGTTTTTGTTGTCCCCAATATCACCATTTGTGTACAAATCAACCTATATATAAAGACCATCTCCCAATAAAGACCAATTTCCTTATGACCCTAAGGAGGTCACTGTGTAAGATCTTCTGAAGGAACTGTTGGACAAGATACGCAGTGGAACCTCGCTATTAAGACCACCTCACGGACTAACTTACAGTAGTCTGGTTTTTGAGGTGGTCTCTTAAATGAGGTTCTGGTGGTATTAAGGCGAGATTCCACTTTATTCATACTCTTAAGAACTTCTTAATGTTCTTCTCATGTTTTATATTTTATTTTAAAAGTAAATGTTATTCAACTTTAGTCGCAATCGTAGTGCAAGTGTTGATAAGGAGTAATAAATGTGTTTATTTAGATCGAAAAAGCATGTCATTTCATTTAAACATTTCCTTGCACTTTTCAAAATATGAAATATTTTTGTAAACAATTTTACATCCTAATTTTTCTCCAAAATGACATTTGTAGATTTACCTTAGGTAGAGCTAAACACTGAAGCACATACAAAACAATTATCGAATTCAGTATACAAATGTATATATTTTTTCATCATCATTATTTGTTTCCTTGCAATATCATATCAAAACTATTGTTAGATATGCTAATTATATGATATCCCAATACTCACAGAGGTAACATTGTCAAACGTCAATGAATTTAAATTAAACAAAATATAAACAATCTCAAATACCAAAGTATAAATCAATAGAATGTCCAGGATAAAGATACAAATCCGGTAAAAATGGACAAACACGGAGGGATAATTTGTCATTGAGTAGTTTACCTCTGTATATGAAATCTTCATATGTTGTACACGCCCTTGTATATCAGATCATTTGAGAAATATAAACTCCATATGCGGGTGACTGAGGGATATTACTACTTAAATGTGGAAAATTTACGATGGGAAAGCCGAAATCGTCGCGTTTGTCGAATAGCTTAAAATGGTTATCCATTTCGTCGTGTATTTAGGTACCACCAGTTAAAATTCTAAACTTCTCAAAACCTAAGATATTCGTTTTGATACTGGGTACTCTTAGACGGATTTGGCAACATATTTGGATTTATTATTTGACCCAGTATGATATTACTTCTTCCGGAAATATACCTATAATAAATTCGAGATCAAGTGATGAAATATTGTTGATGGAAACAATTCTCTTTCACAATTGTTTTCAATTACTTTGAATAACTGTAACTTTGGTATTGTTAATATAATATTAATACGAAAGTATTAAGTTCAGGATGTCCAGGATACATGCATTGATTATATTAACACCTTTAATATGGTGAAACCATATATCCTCTACACAAGCACAAATATAGTCATTGATTGTCCAACAACCGAAATCCTGAAAATAACTGACAAAATTATATATATATATATATATATTGTGTGGTGTAACATTTGTTTTATTTCCTTTCTTTCTTTTATTATTGTTTTCACTTTTATATAAATTCCATTTTACAAAGATGCTGTTCAAACTATAACGCACATATGTTAATAAGGTATAATTTGTTTATTTAGAGCGAGTAAACGTGTGATTTATTTGTTATATTTTCTTCAAAGTAAAAATAAAACTTGTTTTATGTAAGGAAATAAATACTGAAGCACATACAAAATATTATCGAATTCAGTGTATTTAAATATTTTCTCAAATTCTTTTTCTTGCTTGCAATTTTATATTAAATTATGCATAACTAATTTTTAACACCAAAGCAGTTCAACAAAGTTAATAATATGCAAATACGAACGAATCCGATGTCAGGGCGAAGAAATCCTATACCGATTGGTTACATCTGTCGCGAGGACAATTATTTGGACATTTTTAAGTTATAAAGTGGCATCTATTTTAATGGTGGAAGAGAGAATCTGGTTACAATATTCCAGGGAAAAGACTACTGACCTTCCGCAAGTAAACATTCTCACACTTTCTCTTACGTTCCAGCGAGGTTTGAATCCCCGCTGACAAGAAGTGGGAGACTTAATGATTTAAAGCGAGATATCTTAATACAGTATTAAACAATAACGAATGGAAGGAATAAGGTTAAGATTCTCAGGTATCCAGAAACTTCTGATTATTTTTTTCACAAAAACGTCCATCTTTCTTACATGATGTTTATTGATATCATAATCTTTCTTAAAAACGTAAACAATCTCAGATACCAAAGTATACATCTTTCGGATGTCCAGGATATAAATACAAATCCGGTAAAAATGGACAAACGCGGACCTCTTGAAACCAAGCGGTAGGATCAGATGCCATGGAGGAGTAAGCATCTACTGTCGACCGGTCACACCCGCCGTGAGTCCAAAGTCAAGTTAAAATAAAATGCGTGAGAAAGGAATCCTCGTCACAATTGGTACAGACTTATCAACAACCGCCAACGAAAAGGCAATTCAACATGTCACTTAGTGAAAGATCGCAAACAAGACTATTATACCGACCGTAAAATTTGCGGAACGTTGCCATCAAACGCAGTTGTCGATATCCCTGTGTCAATAATTTGTCATTGAGTAGTTTACATCTGCATATGAAATGTTCATATGTTGAACACACCCTGGCATATCGGATCATTTGTGAAATATAAACTCCATACGCGGATGAGTGTGTGATATTACTACTTAATGTGGAAAGTTTGCGATTGGAAAGCCGAAATTGTCGTAAAGTTTAGTTGTCAATTTCCCTTCTGTGTCTATAGTATGTAAAATGTCTATGTATGAATCGCGTGTGCTTGGTTCTGTTGTATCTTTAATTTCTAGTTTGCTGGGATATATCGCATCGACATATGTATGAAAATTGTCAAAACGTCGTCGATTTAGCTAAATGTCAAATTTAAGGACACCACTAGCTTTTTTTTATTTTGATTCAGCAGTTCTGAATGAAGTATGCTTCGTATGAATAAACGAACTGGTCAGCCAATAAAGGGACACAACTGATTGTCGTAGGAATGGGAATGCCGACCGTTTGTTGAAAGACCACGTCTCCGAACATTACAAATATATTGTCTATTAGAATTTCCAGCATCTTTTTTATATCAACTTTAGTGCATTTATGTGTAGAATCAGAGTGGTGTTGGTATTTTGCAGTCGTTACTAAAAAAACGACATAAGAGATAAAAAGTAATGCTAAACATTACCTTCTAAATAAAAAAGAAAATCAAAAATCGACATATCTTCTAATTTAAAAAGGATCTCATTATACACTGCTTTTCACCGAGATTCTTGCAACACATTCAAAGATTGGATCACGAAAGGATTACAAAATGTATTTTCTTCTTTTTCATGATGAAATATTTATTACCGCGAAATGACTTTATAATGCCGAACTCATAATTTACATTTACACGTTATAATAAGTAAGTAAAGCATAGGTTTGTAATGAGACAAAGGCTTGTTACAGTTACATTAATTGTCCGTTGCTTTCTCACTTCACAGAAGTTGATGCCTCACGTTTAAGTGTGAAACAGCTTTCAATCTATGGTCTCGTTATAGGCGACAATGGTTTATTAACATTATTTATTTGCGTTTCTGGTTATGTTTGATACTTACATGGGACACTTTTAATGAGATAGCCAGGATAAATGGCTACCAACATTTGTTTACACAAATTGGTCCTACCTATTGTATTGACAGAAACGATCATCTTGAGCATTTCTTGTGGCTTTTTCGCAAAACCATAACTTTGATATTTTGTTTATTATGTATACAAATAGTCCGTATTGTGATATTAACATATAAAAAAAATAAAAATCTAACTTTATCGTTCACATGAACAGTCAGACTTCTGCCATTGTACAAGCCTCAGAACGACAATAAAGCGGAGAAAAGAGAAAGTCTTATTGAGAGAGAGAGAGAGAGAGAGAGAGAGAGAGAGAGAGAGAGAGAGAGAGAGAGAGAGAGAGAGAGATTTAGTAACATTGTTACAAAGCAAGGTTTGTGAATACATTAAAAACATAATCGAGAACAGTAACACTCAAATATAAAAAATGTTATTAGAAATAACAAAGTATATAATAAGAGAGAGAGAGAGAGAGAGAGAGAGAGAGAGAGAGAGAGAGAGAGAGAGAGAGAGAGAGAGAGAGAGAGAGAGATTACGAATGACATACATAAAGAGAAGGGAGAGATAGTCAGAGAGTAAGGAAGAAAGATTTTCATATAGCTAGCTATCGTATCTGGAAACATGTCGGTATGGGACGTTTTAGTGTCCACCGTTCTTGTAGATATCATACAGATAAAGAGCGTCTGCGTGAATTCAAAAATGTTTCACAAAACGTGGCTTTAGGTATGGGAGAATCGCATGACCAGTGACAAGATCACTACATTAATTACAGAACGTTATACAATACAAACACTCCATATTTGAATGTTTTCACAGAAATAAAAAGAAACTTATCAACAGCGAAATATCCCCCGGCACTTCATTTGCAGAGACCTACCTACACAGTGAAGTGAAAGCGTGTCAACAACCTACCTTTTACAGGTATAAACACTTATACACAGAAATTATTATTTTAATTACAATAGTTCATTTTATGACAGGTTATAATTCCACTACTCCGCTCCTGTCAAAGTTAATGTGATTGTTGTTCTCTGATACACAAAGACGACACAACTACACAGTAAAGAAATGGATAAACAAATAAAACAAATGTATTGAGTTATGGGATAAAGGAAGAATTACTACACTTCAGAAAAACAAAGACAACAATTATATAGCTCAGGGCTTGTAGGCTAATATTACGCGAGTCACGTGAAGTGATATACTTATTACATTGCAGTTGAATTATATTCCAAAATATCATGACTTTTGTCGTTAAGTCGTTTGAATATTACACGCTCTGTTCAGAGAGGGTTCGAATCCATTTTCATTTAATAAAATTGTATAAGACAGTTTGTTGTATGCTTGTGAAAAATATGTGAACAATCGATCGGACACATTGTAACCGCGTTATGAGTTCCACCATAAAACATTGACTGACGTCATGGCATTGTAATTGGCGTGTCTGGCCTAAAACCTAACAAGGAATAAAACAAAATTGGAAAATAAATATGCAATATATTCAATGCATGAAATATCAAAACTATACATAATGTATTTAGATATATAAAAGTCCAGAATGTCCAGTACGCAGATACAAATCTGGTGAACATTGGACAAACACGTACCTCTTGAAATTAAGAGGTGGAATCAGGTGCCATTGTGAAGTAAGCATTCCCTGTTGACTGGCCACATCCGCCGTCAGTCAAATTCAAATGAAATAAATGAAGAACAAATCAATGTCACAATTGGTACAGACGTCTTAAGAACAGCTATCGAACAAGTAACTTAACATTTCATTTAGTGAAACAAAATTGAAATATGGTAAACAAAAGAACAGCTTGCAGATAATAGCGACCTATTAGTCCTTCAAGTTTTCCTTTCACTGGAGATGTCATCAAATGCTGGTAAAGGGTTTCATATTCTGGCCTATGCTCAGCACTTACGACCATTGAGCAATGAAGATTTTTTAACATGCTGACACCTACTGTGACATGGGACCTCGTCTTTTACCTTCTCATTTGAAGGACAGGAAAAGCCAGTCGCCTCCATCGAGGCTCGAACCCGTATTGTATAGTATTGTATAGATGTAATAAAACAATACGACTCAGGGGTATGAGGTACTTTGAGCATTTTACATATCAACTTCAGAAAAACGTATACAGACTTTTTACTTATTTTTAATATTACAGACTGAAGTAACCATGTACATGTCATCATGTCAAGAAAATATAGAAACATAATATGTCCAAGTTCGAAAATAAAGCTATGACCCAACTCACGACGATCGGTTTGTCCTAACACACGACGATCTGTTTAATGACATCTTTGACTAACGTCCATCTTTTAATGACTGGTCAGAAACTTGGTGATTAAGATATATATTAGCTACAAGTTTTACTAAACTCCATGAAAGAGCATTATTTTTTTAATATAGTGATCCTTTTCTTATACAAAAAAGAGGAAAATTATAATTGAACAATTCACTCATTTTGTCAATGTTTTATATAAAGCCTACAGCTACAATTGTATTGTTTGTTTTCACAAAAATCGTCCTTTATACTGGAAACCAAGACAAACAAAGAAAACAGAATAAGTAATCAAACCCATCCTTTCACAATGTGTGGGTAAAACAATCCAAAACAACAGAAGCTCTCAATTTGTGAACATAATTTGTCTGCCTACTTATTCCTTTTGCCTACGGTTGTGTATTCTTTAAATTAGCTTGGACGGTAGAAAGAAGAAGAAAAAACAATACTCTTTGCAGACCGTCTGTAAGGTGTGAATAACCATATCATATGCTTACGGCGCGTGAAGTCAGCCTCACATGTAGATGATTTTATGAATGGGCGATAGAGTATTGCGACACGATACGGTCATGTGTTCATTTATAAAACAGAGCCACAGGGTAAAAGAATAAAAGATAATTCACTATGAATGGATCGTGAAATAAGATGTGTCCATTTATGTTCGGTTTTATGAATCACATAAATACAAACTTGAATTAGCTCCAGTTTTATTAGATACTTAGCCAGTGGTAGTGTAATTAGACTGCAAAATATATATCAAATGAAAATGTTTCTAAAAAATATGCTGGCACGACCTACATTTAAGATTGATCCCCAAAGCTAGTGTTTAGTTTGTTTCTTGGTTGTCCTTAATAATACAACAAATCATGTTTAGACAATGTCGCAGCTGGTTTCGATATTTTGTCATTAGAAGTCGCTTTATTTTGGTGCCTTTGCGAAACGTATTTGAAACGATTTTGATTGAGCTGACTGATATACGTCATATTAAATTTCTTCAAATGTCGATTTTGTGGTAAGCAAATGGCTATAATTATTGAACGTGTCTCCCACACGGTTTTTCATGTTCGTCGCAAATATACCCGGCTCCATAAAATTTCTACAGAATAGAAGAGGAAATAAAAACCCTAAGACTTCATAGCAAATTACACCCGAGGCAAAACCGTGCTGGTCAATCACATACATTGATTGTCCGAGCATTCAATTTGTTTTAAGGTTGCAGATATTCAATTCGATGCTTTTTATTTTGCATATTTACAAACGGGAAATATTCAGACCGAGGCGATATATTTTGCAAATCTTCAAACGAACATTTACCTTTATTCCTTTTTACACATTATCAATTTATTGAAGAAATCATTGAATATCCCATTTGTATTAAACTAGAAAAGCAATATCCACTATTAAGTTTTGACATGTTTTGGCAAGTGAGTGCCTTATCAGAGCATTAATCAACAGCATAATGTCCATAAAACTCTAAGTTAACAGTTGATCTGTTTGCTAGTATCTGACTAAATATCAGATCTTCATCAATCATCTTGCTTTTCACATACGTTTAAGCTGCGTACCATCGGTGTGGTCGTGCGAGCTCTTTAGTTAACTGGTCGTAAATAAAAGTGACCACTACTTTTACCACGTATGAGACAGAAATACTGGATTCTCGACCACAACGAAGATCCCTGTCCACTTTTCAAACCACTTATATTATTGGTCATCTACGATGTAACAGCTTAATCCTTAGCTCGTCATGGATACTTTCCGAACGACTAAAGGACAGTCCAATAAAGCAAGGGTCGGAAAGAGCAGACTATTGTGCCATCAGAGTGGTTATCCGTGTTTAGAGAACGTAAACTTACAGAATGTCGGCGGTCTTTTCTTTGATGTATATTAACCGAGTCTTCTCCTTCCCCTTTCTAATAGACTGCTAACGAATGACTGCGAAAATGTACATTGTGATGTAAAGCAACAACAAAGAAAAGAACGTCACCCATACATGAATATATCATTTTATCAATTTGTCGCATTTTTATTTCTGACTATTCACATTATGCGCATTTATTTCCATATTAACTCTAGAAATGTTACAGCGAATATTAATAAAATTTGTCCGAGACTCATAATAGACCCTCTCACGATAACTGCGCTCCTGTAACTTTGAGGGAATAAATGATACAGATACCCGCAAAAGTATAGAACCACAATGTCTGGTCCATTGCATATTAACCTATAGACGTCGTTATAGTAACTCATTGTTTCTTGACGTCATTTCCCGGGAATCTGTATCATTTATTCCCTCAAAGTTATCGTGAAAGGATATATTCAGTCGTCGTAATAATTACATGCAATAAAGAGGATATTATTTCAGTTTTCTATAAACAAACATCACTACTAAATGCTTTTATTTTTTATCTATTGCCAGGACTTTTTTATTGTACGGATAGGACAAAAGATGTAAAATGCAAATGAAGCACCAAAAGTTAAGACTGGTGCATAAGACTATTGTCTTTTCTGTAGGGTTTTGTTATTATATGTGGTTGGGGACACGCTTCCACGACTTTTATTCAGTCACTGTATATATATATATATATATATATATATATATATATATATATATATATATATATATATATATATATATATATATATATATATATATATATATATATATATATATATGTGTGTGTGTGTGTGTGTGTGTGTGTGTGTGTGTGTGTGTGTGTGTGTAATGCTATATTACGTGTTCGATCTTTCTCGTTGTTGGCGATAGATTGTAACCATGGTCATACCGCCTTCGTTTATCTGTACTCCTGACTAAATACTGAGAGTATCTCGTTTTTAACAATGAAGTCTCTCGCCTCTAGACTGAACGTGTTCGAGCCACACTGGTACGTAAACTGATATTGTCAGAAGGTTTGACAGTTAACTCTCAGTTTTAGCACTTATGGTTTGTACAGAGAAAAAATAGAACCACAATGTCTGGTCCATTGCATATTAACCTATAGACGTCGTTATAGTAACTCATTGTTTCTTGACGTCATTTTCCGGGAATCTGTATCATTTATTCCCTCAAAGTTACAGGACCACAGTTATCGTGAAAGGGTATATTCAGTCGTCGTAATAATTACATGCAATAAAGAGGATATTATTTCAGTTTTCTATAAACAAACATCACTACTGAACTTTGTGGACCTGTTTTCCATTGAGTTAATGTATACACAGGAATGTAAATGTACGTATATAACGAAATGATAGACTATGCCTTCATCCATTATGCTCAATATTTGCCAACCCATGCCGTAATTTGCCGTCAATTTACAGGTTTTGCATATATCATTGAGAAATGCTATCCGTCGCTAGATTTACATGTATGTTAACTCTTTTGATGGTATCATTTGATTCACAAAATCTGTAGATGCGTCAGAAACCATATCATATAACAATGAAGACGTGTCATAAACCATAATATATGACCATCTAGACGTGTCAGGAACCATATTATATAATCGTGTGGATGTGTCAGAAACCATATCATATAGCAATGTAGACGTGTCAGAAACCATACTATATAACCATGTAGACTTGTCAGAAACCATACTTTATAACCATGGGGATGTGTCAGAAACCATATCATATAACAATGTAGACGTGTCAGAAACCATATCATATAGCAATGTAGACGTGTCAGAAACCATACTATATAACCGTATAGAGGTGTCAGAAACCATATTATATAACCATGTAGACGTGTCAGAAATCATATTATATAAGTTGTAAGAAACCATTTTATTTAACCATGTAGACGTGTCAGTAACCATCTTCTACAACCATCAGGACGTATCAGAAACCATAACCTTATTGACGTGTCAGAACGCATATTATATAACCTTGCAGACTTGTCAGAAACCATTTTATATAACCATGTAGACGTATCAGAAACCATATTATACAACAATCAGCACGTGTCAGAAACCATATTACATAACCATCAGAGCGTGTCAGAAACCATATAATATAACCATATATACGTGTCAGAATACATATTATATGTCCATGTAGACGTCTCAGAAACCATACTATATAACCGTGTAGATGTGTCAGAAACCATATCTATAACCATGGGAATGTGTCAGAAGCCATATTTTATAACCATGTAGACGTGTCAGAAATCTTATTATATAAACATGTAGAGGTGTCAGTAACCATCTTCTACAACCATCAGAACGTTTCAGAAACCATAACCTTGTTAACGTGTTAGAAAGCATATTATATAACCTTGCAGAGGTGTCAGAAACCATTTTATTTAATCATGTAGACGTATCAGAAACCATATTATACAACCATCAACACGTGTCAGAAACCACGTTATATAACCATCAGAACGTGTCAGAAGCCATATTATATGACCATGTAGACGTGTCAACAACTATATTATATAACCATGTAGATGTGTCAGAAATCATATTATATAACCATGTATATGTGCCGAAAACCATATTATATAACCATGTCGACGTGTTAAAAACCATATTATATAGCGATGTAGACGTATCTGAAACATTGTTATAGAAAAGTAGGTGTTTCAGAAACCATATTATATAACAATGTAGATGTGTAAAAAATCATATGATATAACCATGTAGATGTGTCAAAAACCATATCATATAACCATGTAGACGTGTTAGAAACCATATTATATAACGATGTAGACGTGTCTGAAACCATGTTATAGAAATGAAGGTGTGTCAGAAACCATATTATATAACCATGTAGACGTATCAGAAACCATATTAAAAATTATGTAGACGTGTCAGAAACCATATCATATAACCATGTAGCCGTGTCTTAAAGCATATCATATAACCGTGGACGTGTCAGAAAGCATATCATATATACCATGTAGACATGAAACCATACTGTGTAATATTGATGAATGCTATCTATGTTATAAATAGATATACTTAAAACGTTTTAGATCTGTGTTGCTATATACTTTTCGAAAATCAAACAAACATTGATGCCATTAACTTACCGGTTTCAGCATATAATATATGTCGATATGAGTTATGAGAAATTTGTCATTTTTTGAACTAAGAAAAAAGATTGATATTAAGCATATTATTAATCTTCATATATTGTTTTGAAGATTATAGCTGACTGATTAAATTACATTCGTAAATAATGAACGTGTAACACGGTTTATATATATGTAATCAATGTACACACACTATGATATAGGTTGATTATATAAGTTTATAATAAAAAATTATTTTATAAGGACAGATATATACATATTTTTATATAATAATAATAATAATAATAATAATAATAATAATAATAATAAGAAGAAGAAGAAGAAGAAGAAGAAGAAGAAGAAGAAGAAGAAGAAAAATGATGATGATGATGATGATGATGACGACGACGACGACGACGATGATGATTATGATATGATTTAATGATAATGATCATAACAACCAATATTATCAGTCCTTATTGTTGCCATAATTATAATTGTAAGTTTCATCACTAGCATTACATGCTTGTATACATACATTCATGCATATATAAAATATTGCATCCATGAGGTCACTCTGGTCGAGCTCCTCCCAAATCATTTGACACAGCTAACGGCGTATGTCTTTCATTTTATTTCTTTCTAGAAGTGATAACCGACATACTTCTGAATTTGGTATGTGAAACATCTCAGAGTTCCAGCGGGAGAGAAACACATTCACAATAAATAGCTGCATCAACACGTTGTGATAGAAAAAATGTATAATAAAATAATTGTTTCATCACGCACGGTCTCTACATATCGACCTTTGATCCCTCTGATATTGTTTCTGAAAGTTTCTAAACGACACCAGGAAAAAATACTCTATAATCTCTAAAAATTATTTTGATGATAAACAGAAAGCTAATCACGCTCTCTCTCTCTCTCTCTCTCTCTCTCTCTCTCTCTCTCTCTCTCTCTCTCTCTCTCTCTCTCTCTCTCTCTCTCTCTCTCTCTCTCTCTCTCTCTCTCTCTCTCTCTCTCTCTCTCTGTTAGTATATTGACACATCTGATATTCCCCCATAAATTGCTTCAAGAGTAGGATGTTAAAGTATATTGTACTGATGATGTCATCAGTGTCTTTATCCACACGTATCAGGTTATTGAAAATTTATACCTGACAGTTCAGGCGCAGTGACGTCATCAAGACGTGCAGTATTGGAAGTAAGGGGCTTGGATCTCTAATTTGCCTGTGAATGCTACGCAGATATATTTCATGAATCCCCGATAATTTGCTTAGAGAGATTTAATCTAACTAACACATGTTACTGAATAGTAATAATGCATTTTCTTTTGTCTTAGTCAATTTGTATGCTACTATAGAGGATAGGCAAAATTAATGCTTATTTTAAACATATGATGAAACTTAAATAAGGAGCCACGTATGATGCAACTCAAAGAAGGAGCAACCGTAAAATGGACTACGCGTTCACAAACAATGCATCCAAATGAACATTGCTGTGAATTACGTCAACAAATAAAACTGATGCTTTCTTCGATTGCAAATACCATTCGCCCGTAACGTTCACTGATTTTATTGGATTGACAGTTTCATAAACTGACGGTAAAGTGAAATTATAAGTGCACGTGTATCAAATTATAAGTTTACATGTATATATATATATATATATATATATATATATATATATATATATATATATATATCATATCATATTTACACTACACGACGACCTTTTGTTTAGCTAAATGTGTCCTTGGGCAAAGGCTTGTGCTCGAAGTAGTAAAATCCGGAAGTATGTAGCGAAACAGGAAAAGAATGTTAAAAATGCACTGTGAAATACTGAGTCACGCGATACTTAGATAATTAATGTTGATCCTTACAGAATTGATTAACTTTTTAAAACAATCAATTAAAGATGATTGTTTTTGTTGAAAAGATAAAAGACGTTTTTGTTAATACGATACTGGGTTAGATGTGTTTAATAGACGTAATTTAATTAACAGCAAATCACCACGTTGAAACATTTTTTTCGGATTTCTTTCGTCATTTACCTGGAGTTAACAATCGTTGTTGATTATAGTTTTTTTCAGATTCGCAATTCACGTTGAATTGGACGTCATCGTTAGGGAACTGATACAATAAAAACCAATATTACTGGTTAATTTTAGCGTAACATTTGAAAACAGAAAACAGCCGCAGGCAAGCAATTTGCGCTTGTTAGATTGTTGTATTTATATCGTTTCAGTCACACGTAGTTCGTACATACATTTTACACCTCAAGTAAGACAGATGCGAGCGTTTCATATTAAAAAAAAAAAATCACGTGATTTCTGTCAATTTACCTGGCTTTTACTAACTTCCAAGGGCATGAAATTGAAATTTAACGATAGCCAACTCATCACGTTGACATTAAGACAAAACTGGAACGAAATGATTCAAAGGCTCTAAAATGCAATATTAATATATGCAATTAAGGACACAGTTAATCTTTTCATTACACACTTTCATAATTTATTCGTATGTTTTCGAGATTGGTACGTTTGAAAGAATGTATTAACAATGTCAGGCATGACAGTATATTTGAAGGAAAGCGGATTTTAATCACTTAAAATCTGATTTATGTTGAACGAGACATTCATTGAAATTAAGACCTTAAGTTTTATCACTTGATTTCATCAAAGGTCGGTTGTTGATAAAACGAAGCCTGCCGACAGCATGTGTGTCTACCGCCATATTCTGTAATCTTTGAAAGAGTGTAAATGAATAGCATTTTATTTTTCTGCAATAAGCATCTTACTTCGTAATCAGCTGGGCCATCATATTACAGGGAGACTGAAATTCTAACATACTGTGAAGGGTTATTCGTTCCTGTAAGACAGTTTGCTTGAATACCTAATAATGAAACAAAATATTGTTTAATCTTAATAAAGCGTCTAGACGACATTTACTTGGCTATTTGCATCCATATTGAAGGTAAATTCGAAATAATAAACAGAAAAAAGGGAAACTACGTCGAATATGTATCACACACCCTTTGTGTTCTTTGTGACTGCATTTGTTTTGCATTTAGTTCTATTTCTATGCAACAGACCACCCATCAAAATTAACCGTTTCTACGGATGAATCTATGGCGATTGAAAGAGTAAATTTTGATCTGCAGACGACCTGCGTAAATGCAGATTTCATGAATGAAAATTGCTAGAAAGAAATTTCAGACAAACTTGTAAATGTAAGTGATAAATAGCTTTGATGTGTTGAGAATCTTACATTCTTTATAATTCTTTTCATGCCAATTAGTTACTATTAAATCATAATCAAGCTCTATCGTCATCATTAGATATTCTTACATGTCCGAAATTTTATTCATTTAATCGTATTTTGACTTTAACAACTATATGTATATATATATATATATATATATATATATATATATATATATATATATATATATATATATATATATATATATATATATATATATATATGAACAATTTTCGAAGGCGTTGTTTATATGTTTCCTGCTATTTCATACACAACAGCGTTACAGGCTGCATCTCATCAATACATGCATACGTTCATATATTCCTTTTGCAGGCAATACAAGGATCACTTGTCTTAATGCATGTTGCAGATTTTGCTGGTAAATAATGATACGTCAAGTTCTAGTTTGAAATCGCAATCGTTAATTCTGTCGTTTTACACATTTGATTGGCAGCATGTGGGTACTAATGATGACGTTACAAGAGTGAACTTTTGTTATAGGTGAGTAGTTTAAAGGTGCACATAAATTAATTCACTCATAGATCTAAATAACAGAAAAAGTACTAGTTTAACCGCTGTTACCACACCAATGCTCAATGTCCATTGTTCGTTTATGACGATTTGGGATCTCCTACGCCGAGAGGTGAAGCATTGAGCTTTTATCAAGCTGTCTATTACCTTTAGTTAGCCCAGGTTCGAGTCCACTTAAATTTGGACAAATGAAGGCGACTTTGTCAGTTTTCTTTAGGAATGTTGTCGAATTTACTTCGGATATACTGTAACGGATGATGTTCATACACCATTAAAATTTACGGCCATTTTGTACCTGAAAACAATAGATTGTTGTTGTAAGCTTCATAAAAAAGACGATAAACTGTTTATTATTATACCCATGCCATGGACAATCTGCTCTGCTACTTTGTAACAAATAATGATACTGACTGGCGTAGCGATGTGTAAAACTGACTTTGAACAAATATATGCATACAAGGGTAACACAATTAGTCCATCTTTATTATTTTTCTACAAGATAATTAACAGGCATACTTTCTAAACAGAGTCAGTCTCTCTCTGTTTTTGTTCGAAATAGCACGTGGAGCGCATGAAAAGCGTTACTTGTACGGTTGATAAATTTAATTCATTTTCTTTTGTTATCCATGTAAACACAACGATAAGTTGACCTTTCTAGCGACCCGATAAAAGAAAAACATTCAAAGTAGATCTAATGAAGCAGATCTATTGCGCATCTTCTTTCGTGGAGAAAAGACCAAACCGATAGGATGGGTAATATACTACGTTTAGACGTCTGACCTTTTGTATCTCAATTCTATATTATATATCCTTCGAACAACGTTACGAATACATTTTAAGAACTAGCTTGTTAAATGATGCATATCCATATTTCTGTCAATGTGTGTGTCAACACACACACACACACACACACACACACACACACACACACACACACACACACACACACACACACACACACACACACAAACACACGTTGTTAATTATGATTGCAAATATGGTCACATCATTCCTGGGAAAAACAACTGGTCATCTGTAAACATCTGCAATCATTAGCTAGATTGGTTCATGACAATATGATTATGCTTTATTAATTCAACTTATGCAAAGGCAATTTCATTCATGTATAAATTAGAATTTAAAAGTATTGAAATTCTGAAATTGTACTCATTCAAATTCGTGCAGAAAAACAAACTACCTAGAATGTTGCCATTGTGACTGTCTTTGTGGTTTTCTATAAATAATTTTTCGGTGTAATCAATAATGACATTTGCCACTTGAGTTCCAAAATAGAATTGTTTGGTTAAGAATCAAATTATGAAATATTCCTTTAAGCATTTAGACAATAAATCATGAAAGAAAATAATAAAATATTTCTAACATTATATTATTCATGATATTCTCTTGGCAGATATGGTAAATCAAAAATGATGTTTAGATATATTTTTGGACTTTTGATTTATGATATTACACTGTTGTTTTTACAAGTATTGTAGTCTAAAAGTAATATTTTTGTACCCTTTTAATTATTGTCAATAACTCCTAGGTGAACATCTCACACATACTAATATTGCAGCATTAAAACTCGCCTTCGTAACATCTATTAATCTACTGCAATTGTTATATGCTTCTTTGTGTGTGTGTGTGTGTGTGTGTGTGTGTGTGTGTGTGTGTGTGTGTGTGTGTGTGTGTGTGTGTGTGTGTATGTGTGCATGTGTGCGTGTGTGTGATGCTTTGATACAAATCTGTCGTTAAATCATGTGACGTATCCCATATCTCCAGTAACCGATTGACCAAGAACAAGATATATAAAATGCAAAACAAGTTAAATGTCATATATGGCACATAACATTTTTGAGATATATCCGTCTAAAATATTAATCTGTTTTCACCCTTCCGAACACTGGTACTGTATTCGAAACTCGAAACATATTTTTCTAACATATAGAATTGCTGTGATTTATATTCAAAGAGATCAAAAAGAATCTTTACACTTAAACTAATGTGTTACTGTTTTTAAAATTAGCCACTGTCAACTACCTTGTTTTTATTAGATATAGATCTGTTTAAAACAAAACAATAAAATGTAATCGAGCCGTCTCTGGTTTTTTTTTCAATGGCCTTTAATCAGGCACGACAATGGATTGTTTTATTTCTTTCTTAATTGTTTACTAATTTGAAATGGCGTAGGTGTTTAATACATCTTCAAATGATTACGAAAAGTAGCATCTCAAATGTCAAATAAACATATACGTGTACATGTATCATCCGTTACTTCCACTGACGAAGAGTAAGTGTATAAATGAATTAAAACGGTTACAAACCATATGCTTTAACAATGCCAAGGATAATATGGCCTTTTTGCATGTTCATTAATATGTAAAAAAAAATTTAATTGCATAGGGCAACAACCTGCTACGTAAGACGACAAGCCCGAATCTACAATAGCTTGCACACCGGAAGACCACACATGGACATTCCTTTTGCTGTTCCTTTGATGATAACCGATTGCTTTTGCAGAACACGATCAAATGTTCCTCATACCATGAGTTGGTTGAAATAAAATTAACTTATATTAACATCAGGTTTATGGACTACATAGTTCATTCTAAAATAAATAAAATACACAAAACTTCTGTTTTCAATACATAAATCACCTTTTACCTGTGTGCACGAGATTATTAGATTATTTGATTTTAGTATATAGTTGAAAAGTGAAATTAAATTCTACTGCGGCTTAAATAAAATGAGAAAATCTTCGATATTTCGAATTCAACTAAATTGTAGCGTATGATATATGTTTCAATGGCTAAAAAAGGTTGTCTTCAGATATGAAAATCTCAGATACCAAAGGATTAATCTTCAGGATACCCAGGATGCATATACAAATCTGGTGAATAGTGAACACACACAGACCTCCGGATTTCCAGAGGTGGGATCAAGTAATATTGTCAATTTAGCATCACCTGCTGACCGGTTACATCTGCCGAGAGTCCACAATCAAATAGAAATGAAATAATTGACGAAAATAGTTTTAGGATGGTCGTTTGCAATGTTACAACAATGTCGTTGAATGACCCCGTGTACTCAATGACGTAGGATGCGGACGGTTCCAATTTATGAAGAGATACGTAATGTGCTAAACACCGTCTGAGCAGGTTACTTGAATGAAAACCTTGAAGATAACGGAAGAGATTATATAGAGGTTACTTTTAAAACCCGTTTGATTGTTTGAAACAAAAAGTGTGAGTGATTAATAAATACTCATAAAATTATTGTCATCTACCCCCCTTTTTTAACTTCTTTAAATGTAATGTTCAGAATGTGACGCAATTATGCATCAAAACTGTGATATATATATATATATATATATATATATATATATATATATATATATATATATATATATATTTATATATATAATATATATATATATATATATAAATATATATATATATATATATATATATACATTTATTTATAAATGTATATAAAATTTATGCATACAAAATACCAAATTATATTCGAAAAATTAAATGTTTTATATGCTGTCAGCACTGTGGCCACTAACGTAATGCTATATGTAAGGTTGTAGTTTATTTATCAGTGTATGCCTAGAGCATGTTATACATTGTAAGATACTACAGAACGTAAATGCCAACTTTTAACTCTATCTGGCAGTATTGTCACCTGAATATGTTGTTTTCCTCCATAGGGGTTATAAACACACACCTGTTAAAATATATATCTTCATGACTATATCAAAGCATTATACGGAACAATGGTTAATTTTAGTAGACTTTAGTTAAATGAACTTACTATAGAAATTTTATATATTAAAGTATAGTTAATCATGGTATAATTTTCGTTATGACTACCTACTCTTGTTTTACTACAGCAAGTTACTATACTCATTTACTTCAGAACAAAACTAATGCACTATAACAAAAACGTATTCAATTTAGTTACTATAATAAATTATATTTATTTATATTTAAGTATGTTCACTGAAAACTATAGTTTAGTATAGTTAAATATTGTTGGTTTTTTTTTTCTCATTTGGTTTTGGTAAGGGTTAACTGTACTTCAGGATTTAGTTTTCTGATATCGACATCTGTCCGTGAAACATATAGAAATATCGTGTTGTCACTTTTTTATTTACCAGGGGTTTTACCAAAAAAGTGGCTACATGATGATTAATTATGATGTTCTCACTTTTTATGCTGTATACCTGGTTTTATTTTCGCCCCCGTTTAATTTTTGTCCTCATAGTCATTGAGCGATATCAAATTCAAAACAGTAATTTCTATTAGATTCAGAGAGTATCTCTTATATATTTCATTTTAAATATTATAAACATACTACCAAAGTTATAATGCTCAAGACGATATCGTTTCTGTCAATTACACTTCATCAGCTAAGCTCCAGTTTAAAAGTTACGTGTATTTTCTAAAGAGAAAGTGGTATTATATTAGGCCAAATAATATCTCTAAAAGTATAGCCGAAATCCGTCTAAGAGTAACCACTGTAAAATGACTATCTTAGCTTTAGAAAAAAATTTGAATTTAAATCATATTTACAGTGCCAAATATTACTTTAGTATAAGATGAACAGCTGGTACCGAAATACCAGGTACTAGGTTTATGTATACCCTCGGGGACTCAAACGGTCCACCAGCAGTGGCAACGACCTAGTGGTTATAAATATTAAAAACATACTACCAAAGCTATAATGCTCAAGACGATATCGTTCCTGTCAATTAGACTTCATCCGTTGAGATCCAATTTAAAAGTTATGTGTATTTTCTAAAGAGAAAGTGGTATTATACAAGGTCAAATAATATCTCTAAAAGTATAGCCGAAAGAACACACCAAAATGTTTTTAAAAAATTATGTAATCATGCAGAAAGTAGACAAGTACAAGCATTATTTTTTAAATAAAATTTTGTAATAAAATAAAATTATCTTGTAAATTTGAAATGCAGCGAGACTGGAAATTTAAAACGGGGCGAAAATGTTTGCAAGTGTAGTAAGGCAAAAATAACAAGGGGGCGAAAATAACCTTGTAACAATGTTTATTTTTGAGCTATTATAATTTGGGGTTTCATTTTAAATGGAAATATAAAAACACACCATATGTCGTTGATTTAGAAAAATATTAAATGTACGAAATAAATCAAAAGTTGCTATTAATTGAATTGACACGCTGACATAAAAGCAGCTCAATTAGTTGTAGGTACACTATATAAAGTAAAAAGACAGAATGCTATCCTTAGTGCTAAATCATACCTTCAATATATACTTGTCAAGCGAGACGGCAATTTTAACTTTGAAACACCATACGGGAGGTCGCATGTCGTTCTCTAAGTAACCGAATTCTTATCCGTCTATAAGTATTTAAATGTGGATTTTATATATATATACAGAAATCCGTTCCCTTTGTCGTTGCATTACTTTCTTCATCAATACTGTTTTTTATTTATTTATTTATCTATTTACTTACTTATCTATTTATTTGTTAACTAGGCACATAGTCTTTGATAAACTCCGCTGACTACACAAGTTTATTAATCAGTCGAATATTTCACTTATTCCTTTTCCACGTTCGCGAGCCGAAATGCAATATGACGGAGTAGGTATCAAACCTCTGGAAAGTACAGGAGTTGATCAAGGCCCCAGTGGGGATACATTAGTATCTGTTGACTGATCGAAAAGCCTTGAATCAGTAATCAATACATGACTAAATACAATGTCTGAACAATTATAATTGACCGAGTGATTTAGTATAAATTATGAGATATATTTGTAAATACGAGGTCAAATCAACAACCTCAGAATATGCGAATTGTTGCATTC
The DNA here is from genome assembly GCA_030159075.1 of Atrina japonica. Taxonomy (NCBI): domain Eukaryota; kingdom Metazoa; phylum Mollusca; class Bivalvia; order Pterioida; family Pinnidae; genus Atrina; species Atrina japonica. Next base: position 1,181,709 of record BROG01000076.1, on the reverse strand, counting down.
CAGTGAGATTCATTATATTCATACAACAGCATCTTTTCAGTAATCCACTAACCTCTATCTCTCGTCTATCTGAATGTTCAAAATGTAAAGGTAATTGTTTCACATTTTTAAACGCAGAGACAAATATAATCTAACCAGGGTGCTTGGAGTGGATAAAGAAATATCCACCAGAGTTGTAAGCATCTGACTGTCCGATCTCTCGGTCTCCATAGCACTGGACCTGAGTTTCAGATTTTTACCACAAGGGTAGGAATTTCTTTTCCACTCTACATACCCATGTTTGATTATTTTTTTCATAAAATACATGTTTACACACGCAAATGAAGTCTGATATAAATATTTTATGTACTGCAATCACTTTTAAAACTATGACTTTCCAATTTCCAAATGTATAAAAGTCGTTTATAGGGCTACACAATTTTTTTCAACTTATTGCACAATACTGACGTCATTAATCTGCGACGCATTAGATTTATATTGTAACGTCATACAAGGCTTATATACCGCCTTTGGAAGCAGTATATGGATTATATACCCTCTCCATGTGTCCAGTCTATGTCAAAGAGTATCTCCGATTATAGACCCTTCAGCAGTAAATGCGGTCTTGTGACTTTTATTGGCAAAATGATACAGATTCCAGGAAAATGACGCCAAGAAACTATCAGTTACTATAACGACGTCTATGTTTTGTGGGTATCTGTATCATTTTGCAAACCAAAGTCACAGGACGCAAATAATGCTAAAGGGTCTATAGCAGGTATATATATATATATATATATATATATATATATATATATATATATATATATATATATATATATATATATATATATATATATATATATATATATATATGTGTGTGTGTGTGTGTGTGTGTGTGTGTGTGTGTGTGTGTTTGTGTGTCGGTGAGAGGGAGAGTGGGTGTGGGTGTGTAGGATGTGTACCGACGTCTAACTGTAGATATATACATGAATTTTTTCCTTGTTATTTTCTTGGCAAAACCTTGTATTATTACCTGACTGTAAGGTTTATCTGATTGGATGAAATTTCATTTTAAAATAAATTTCTAGTAATAGTAATCGATTACTTTAGGATTTATGCGAGATAAGCCGGGTATTCAGCGAGATTGCAAATACTTTGTGTCACATCCGAGGATGGCGTCTTAATTGACAATACCATTTATAAACAATGCCGTGGTTTTATTATTTCAGTTTAAACAAATATTTTATGATAAAAATAGAAACAAATTTATTTTTGTGAAATACCATAGTTGAATTGCTATACTAATTAGATATTTTATATTTCTTTATACTGAACATTGATGTTACATTTACAGGTTTTGTCGATAAAAAAAACAGAAAAATCATGACAAGTAAGTAATCCTTATTGTTCCATTTTTCATCAAACTAGGTCTATCTTACTATTTTTGTTTTATCATTACCATACAAGTATAATTCTGTGTGTCTTTTACTTAATATTTGTATGTTATTACAAGATTCGGTTTCAACTTATCGCTATTTTCATAATTATTACATACGCTTTTTCACTTTTAGAAATGGTTTCAAATGATTACTTTGATGCACCTAAAAAGTAAAATCATCATGCAAAATTCATCATCCGACTTTTTTTCCTTTAATTTCAGTGATTTTAAGTAGAAATTCTTTTTAAAATAAATCCATAAAAATTCCGTGTTTTATAAAGATCTAATGCATTATTAATATAATTTACGAAAAGTTAATTCCAGACGAAATAAAATGTTTTGGGGCTAAAGGTAAAACTTCTAAATGAAATAAATTTTAGTTTAAAACAACAGATGAAATGTTACCCATTTATTTATAAACGTACTATTTTTAGTCGAAATGTAAAAATAGTGCGTCATTTAAAGTTGTCCAGGTAAACACAGAGCTATCCATTGTAAGAAAAATTACGGCGAAGTTGCTTTGTAACTATTTCCGTGAAATCTTGGTGCGAAAATAATGTTGAGTGTGAATAATAATAGCTAATTAAATATATTTAATAACACACGATTTTGGGAACATGTCTTTTTATATTCTATGTCATTTCCGCTTCTACATCTGATTTGACGGGATATCATGTGCGTATTTGGTATATAAATACCAAAGTCCAATTGTAAAGTAATCTAAAAGACCAAAACGAATACAGCACTAATTGAACACTCTTATTATGGTTATATATTTTGATTTTCATTTCTTCCTTAAAATGTTAACTTTCACTTACAACAACCTATTTATTGTATACATTCATGTAAGCATATACACAAGTTTTGTTCCTCATAAAATGCAGTGGACAGTTTTCACAGTTTTAAACATCATCCAATCAATTTTAAATTTGACGTGAATTTAAAGTGCACCAGTCCGATCTTTTACGTGAGAAATCAGAAAACGTACACCGCTTCCGACAAAACTAACATTTAAAACCATACAGTGTCAATCGTAATTTCGTGAGTTGAAAAAATCTGAAAGGTTACGCCATCAGTGAGCAATGAGGCGTTATCCATCACTATAAAGACTTTTTATTGAGTGGGTGGGAAAACGATGTAGTATGCCCACCGCAACATTTGATGTATAAGGACATCCAATGACTGGAAGAAAAAAGACATCTGACGCTATATGTGACACTATTGACGACATACGCGAACCTTAGGATCCGGAACATTGTGACTACTGATTTATCATAGTCTGGTGATATATATATTTATATATTTTACTTCTGCTCTGAAGAGGGTAGCAAACTCTCATAACAAAAACTGTTTTAAAAACTGTTTTTGACTGACAAGTTTGATAAAGATCTGTTTTCGACTACTCGATGATAATAATGATGATTTTATTATCATTATTAATATTATTATTATTATTATTATTATTATTATAGTAGTAGTAGTAGTAGTAGTAGTAGTAGTAGTAGTAGTAGTAGTAGTAGTAGTAGTAGTAGAAGTAGTAGTAGTATATCTATTATCATTAAGAATATTGTCAATCGATTTCATTTTTGCCCTAAAATATACCTCTTTCAATCTTTAAGGTATTCGTAACTGGACACCCATTTTACGATATGGATAATATGAGTTGTACTTGAGGACAGAATTATATTTCGCGAATTTCAAGAGCGGTGAAAAATCGCGGAAAATATATAGATTCCAGAATCGTATCCATTATATAAGCATGAAATCAGCGAAAACTGGAAAATTTGAAAACCACAAAATCTCGGGGCAACGAATATAAATAGGGTTAACAAGTTATTTAAACTTTACAAAAGATAATGACAGCTATTACACCAAATGGTTGATGTTAGACTGATCAGCACAGTTAAGAGCCATGCTAGAACCAATTCTGATTTTTGTGAGAAAGTTTGTCAGTTTATGTTTGGAAAGCCAGTGGTCTCTTTCTTTGTACATTGTAACCTCATCCAGTAAAAACTGGCCGCCACCAAATGTCTGAAAAATTGTCGAGTATAGCGTATAACACCATTCAAAGAATTCTATTTCGATGTTAGAAGAAAATTTCTTACAGATCAAATGATACTTCTGTTTTTCATTTAATTTAGCAAATATTTTAGATATATACAATTAGTAGTTGTTTTCTAATATTCATATGACCTCTAGATACGAAGTATGCCAAAACATTACTGACCTTGTTTGCAAATACTGTGTTTCACTGAATGAAATATTGAGTTACCTGAGTTACCTGTTCAATGGCGGTTGATGAAATGATGAATTCAGACTTCAAATTGATCAGTAGTTTGAACCAATTTATATGTTTAGCCATAGGAAACCAGTTTTAGTTTGCAAAGTAGTTATGAACCATAAACCAAAACCGAAAATAGTTTCTTTGCAACAAATTCGCCCATAGTCGTAGATGCAATTTGAGTGTGGGTTACACCTGCATTGCAATGTATGCATTATCATTACAATGTATGCATTATCCTTAATTTAAGAATTTTAGCGTTATTCTAGTAAAAAACGACCTCATTATTTTTTCTCTTCAATTTCGGACTACGAAAGTTGTCATTTCTCTTCAAAGACAATCGTTTAAAAATTTTTTTTCATGCATATACAAATGAAGACGTAGCTTCCTGGGGCCCGTTGTACAAAAGGTCCTAAGTCCTAAATCCTAAATCTTAGTGCCAATTGTTATGGGACTGACCAATCAACGATGCGTTGTCATGATATTTAGGATTAAAAGTTAGGATTTAGGACTTTGGATCTTTCGTAAAACGGGCCACAGGATTAAAGATTTTACCAACATTTCTTGACCTGTTTTTTTTTTTTTTTGACAAAAATTATTTTGATGATAAACAGAAAGCTAATCTCTCTCTCTCTCTCTCTCTCTCTCTCTCTCTCTCTCTCTCTCTCTCTCTCTCTCTCTCTATCTCTCTCTCAGGTATTTGAATGACAAAATGTCAACAGAAATACTTTGGTGGTATAACAGAATAGACAGTGACAGGTGCTGATAGTTAATTGTAAATGTGTCTGGAGGGCCGCGGGTATTTGACGGAAAAGATTGATATACAGTTTCAAAATTTAAATGTCATGCGTCGCACTTCCTTAAAATTATCCGTTACATATTTATCATGTGCCAAAAAGAACATATCAGAACCAAAACAATCACAAAAATGGCATAAACGATGCGTGAAATATACTAACCTAAATGCGGCATACATGCTAATAGGATTCCGGAAAAGATGTTAAAATTTTACTTCCTTTAACGGGTCTATCCCTTTGGTTTCATAATTATTTTTCAGAAAGTTGATGTTCGGGTTACATTCTCTCGGGGTTAACCCTATATATTAGTCAGAATCTGCTTTTATCTAAAGGGTTATAGTGCATGAATTTTAACTTGATATTCAACAGTGTCAAATTATTCGTATTCTGGAGATGTTGTATGGCATACAAATGCTGGTTTATAACTTTGGTATTATGTTTATATAATTTAATAGAATCTAGCACATCTTTGAGTTTAAGATAGATAGAAAATTTTTAGTCGAGGGTGGGATGGATAAATAAGTCCGAGACGTTAGCCGAAATTGAGATATCGAACATGGAAGTCTTGATATCCCGTTTTTTACATGCATATATATATAAATATATATATATATATATATATATATATATTATATATATATATATATATATATATATATATATATATATATATGTGTGTGTGTGTGTGTGTGTGTATAAATATATATATATATATATATATATATGTGTGTGTGTGTATAAATATATATATGTATTTATATATATATATTATATATATATATATATATATATATATATATATATATATATATATACCATTTTGACCTCGTCACTTACCCTGTTTTCATCCATCGTTCGAAAATAAATATAAACTCATATCATTCCCATGTACATTTATCATTTTTCAACTTAATTTGGTAAGATGTATGTGAACTTGATAACTAATTTTTACAATGTTAACTATCAACATTAAAATATCCTTGAACCTTCATGTTTACCAAAAAAAAAATGCAGACGATGTGTGTAGGGATACAAAGTGTTCAAGTAAAATGAAGATGTCAAGTACCAATGGATATTGGAAACTCCAAGTCCACTAGAATACGACAATTTAGATACAACAACGGTATCAAACGAAGACAATTGCGGATCCCAAAGGGGTGGAGTCATGTGTCCGGAGGTACTCTAGATCAGCAGATCCGGATAAACATTTGGTAGTATTGGTGAAAACGAGATCAATATTGCAGGTGCAAAAAGATGATATCCAGTACATGTTCACCAATTCTAAGCAAATGATTCATATGATCAATTTTAAAATTTGAAACATTTGTCGATCGAATACTTCTACAAAACACATAAAAATCCTGAGGCTTTTGTTTCAAAATAGATCTGATTTCATTTTTCACAGTTTTATAGGATCTTATGTGATAAAGAGGTGATTATCACATGAAGCTTGAGTCAAATCCAGATGAAAATAGAAGATATATTGATCTTAGTATGTTTGGATATATATTTACTAGACTAAATATAAAAATCACGGATGAGTATTAATTTTCAGGATGTCCAAGATACAATTTACAAATCAGGTGAATGTTGGACAAACACAGACCTCTAGAAATCTAGAGGTGGGATCAGGTGTCATGGAGGAGTAAACGTCCCATGTTGACCGGCCACACCCACCACGATTCCACGGTTTAATTCAAATAAACAAACATTCGGAGGGTATTGATGAATCGATCTATGGTCCCCATCCGTGGTATAATTATTAGACGAATGCCGATCAAAATATAACTAAAATTTGACCCGAGTCGACGGATGCATGAACTGATGAACAGACTGACGAAAGGGTGTAAACATATAGTCTCCTCGGTATTACATTTTTGGAACTAATAATTGTGGGTCTACATTAGAGGGATTTTTACATAGCTGTTATACATCATTGTGTAAAAAGTAAAGTTTATAGGAATTAGAGATATCAAAGTAGTGGGTTTTGTTTAATTAGATATAGAGATACGAAGGGAGTGGTTTTTTTTAGATACGAAGGTAGTATTTTTTGGTTTTTATTAGATATAGAGATATGAAGGTAGTTAGTTTTGGTTTTTATTAGATACAACTTTGGTATTATGTTTATAATATTTATAAATACTAGGTCGTTGCCAATGCTGGTGGACCGTTTGAGTCCCCGAGGGTATACATAAACCTAGTACTTGGTATTTCGGTACAAGCTAATAATCTTATACTAAAGTAATATTTGGCACTGATAGCACCATTTTAAATTCTTCTAAAACTAAGATAGTCATCTTTTTACAATGGTTACTTTAGACGGAATTTGATTATAAGTTTGAATTTATCATTTGGCCTTGTCTGATACCACTTTGTTTTAGAAAATCTATCTGAAATTGGAGCTTAACTGATGAATTGACAGAAACGATCGTCTTGAGCATTATAACTTTGGTATTATGTTTATAATATGTAGAGAGATACGAAGGTAATGGGTTTTGTTTTTATTAGATATTGAAATACGAAGGTACTGGATTTTGTTTCACTAGATATAGAGATAGGAAGGTACTGGATTTGGATTTTATTAAATAAAGAGATACGAAGGTAGAGGGTTTTTTTTTTATTAGACATAGAGATACGAAGGTAGTGTTTTTATTAGATAAAAAGATACGAAGGTTGTGGGTTTTGGTTTTTATTAGATATCGTGCGCCTTCCAGAAGTAAACTAGCAAATATTCTTTAAAACATCAGTTAAGGTTTTACCAGGTCTCGATGCTGCGCTGCCAAGATGTGATATACTTCATATTTTAAAATGCCATGCTATAACCACTTCAAATTATGCTATAGCCACCTCAAATAGTGTTATAACCACGTCAAATGATGTGAAAAAGGAAGTCCAAACACTAAATATAAATAAAGTAAATGTTGGAAATTCAGACATCTGTAAACATCAGATGTGGAATCAGGTGTGAATGATGTTGAATTGCTTGTTCGAATATAGTTATTGAATAATTTGTACCGATTGTGACGAGGAATTATCATTAAACTGTTGTAAATGTAATTGTATTGGTTGCTCACGGTGGCAAGTGCAGCCAATCGTATGGTAAGAGATACTAACTTCACCTTTGGATCGGATTTCCCCTCTGGATTTTTCTGTGATCCGTGTTTTTCAATGATTGAACTTTTTTTTCTAGTTGTCTTGAGAATTTCGTAACAGATACATGTCTACAAAGGTAAAATGGAATATCCAGTTTGTGTCAAAGACCAAAACAATACGGTTTGTTTTCAAAAAATACATTGTACGGATTAAACGTATTGCCTTTCACGGATTATATGCAATACTGAACTTCGAATATCATTGTGTCAAAAAGAAGCCTGACAATTGTATAATAATTCATTTTGATTTGTCATGTTTGTAAACATGTGCCAATTTACCTTGGTACAGCCTGTAGGTAATTTTATCTTTGTGATAATTTTAGGTGATTTGATCGTCAAATTGATTCTAAATCGCTGATCACGTGTCGGCGGTCACGTGGATGCGCTCTTCAATAACTAGTGCGAAGTATACATGTTCGTACACTAGAGTAAATTTAATAATTCCTACGGAATCCTCCACCTAATAACTAATATCTGTATAGGTTTTGAATTGAAATATCGTTACCTTAAAACATGACAATAAGACAATACAAATAACTTACGTTCTGCCGACGCGTTATGTTTTGTCAATTAAAATGAAGCAACATCTCACAATTTCAAATGAACACGCGTAAAACATAAATATCGCAAAAGATGTTTTATAAAACAGACAAGTTTCGCACATCGTATTTGAAAATTAGCCAAATTAGATGTGCAATTCGCAATGATTATTTAGATACTCTCAGACATGAACCATATATACAATTTATGATCAATGTCTAGACTAACAAGATCCATCCAGGCGCTAAATCCTCAGATCGCATCTGCCTTGACATAGAAGATACAGGCATGGCTTTTAAACAATTGGGGTGTGTTAAAGCGTTAGTATCGAACACGTAAGATACGTGAGTTCAAATTTCAAAGTTAATCTCTAATTGATTAGAGCAAGTCGTCTTATACACAAGTTTTGTTGAAAATAAATAGGTAGCTAGACTTTCTATAATCTTTATACAGGTGCCTCCGTTTGTTTCTTTGTTTATTTTTTTTAAACATCCCACTCAAGAATCTTTCACTCATATTGAGACGTCTTAAAAATGGCTGTGAAGGGCTTTTTTACCTATGCTCGGCCATTATAGCCATTGAGAAGTTAGGGTTCATTAACGTACCGACACCTACTGTGACACGAACGGGATCTCAGTTTTTTCTGTCTCATCCGAAGGACAGGAAACCAACCTGCCGCCGGCTGGACTCGAACTCACGACCTCACAATCAAGAGTCGAGCGCGCTACTGACTGAGCCAGGTCCGCTCCGGGCCTCCGTGGTCGAGTGGTTAGGACATCACACCTTAAACCATGAAATCTCTCACCTCAAGTCAGCGCAATTTCGAGGGCCACTAGCACCTAAGCTGATTTTTTTGTGTGTGTGAAAATTTACCAGTTTCCTTGCGGACGGCCAGTGGTCTCTTCTCGGAAACATTGTAAATGCGCTCTCGTCTTCACCATTAAATACTGGCTGCCCCATATAACTGAATTTAAAAACAACAGAGCTATAAAAACTAGCAACACCAATATCGGACAAGGAACACAGATCTGCAATTTAAGTATGCATATATAAAACAGAATGCAATTCTTTCGGTATATCAAGCATAACTTCATCATCTATGTATCATTGCCACCATCATTTTTATATGATTAATAGCAATACCCTGTATCTACAATGACAAGATAGTGTCTCTATCAACTAAATACTCATAAATTATTCTAGTACAAAGACTGGTATCAATACGATAAATTAATCAAAGCAAACTATTCCACATAGTGATCTGCCAGTCGTATGGCGCATGTGTTACATGTACTTCTGAGGTTTATTGTGCTTAGTGCTTAATTAATGAAAAGACAACACTTTTTAATACACGCATATCTAAGTCATAATTAATACGATCATCAAGAAGTACATAATTTACAGTATTAAAGAACAATTCTACGAGGCTTTTTGAAACACAGTAAATCTATGATACAACGGCAATATCACAAGAATTTATTCATAACTCATGATACTGTATTGATATTTGAAAGTTTTATATAACTTCAACAAAAATTCTAGGATGAGCCAGTGAAAGTCCAGTGTCACAGTAGATGTCGGCATATGAAGAACCCTCACTGCTCAATGACCGTAAGTGTCGTGCATTGGTGGAAATTTGAGGCCCTTCACCATCATTTGGTGACTTTTCCATGTGAGTGGAACGTTAAACAATAATACAACAACAATCTATCAAAACTCAGAGGCCAGGTTTATCCACTAAACATAAGTAATAAGTCATCAGTCGCCAGGTTCAATTACATTGGCCTTATATCTTATCTTACATCCGCTCATCCAAGGCCCTAATACTCGCATAATTTCTTAGTCATCATGCATGCACATTTAAACAAAGTCAGATTAGCGTTATATATATATATATATATATATATATATATATATATATATATATATATATATATATATATATATATATATATATATATATATATATATATATATTATATATATATATATATATATATATATATATGGTTATGTGTGGATGTCGAACTGTTTAATACTGAAAATCAGTACTCGGTTACTTGAAAAAAAATTAGATTCACTTTTATATAGAATTATTGGAATATTAAAATTCTAAATAAAATAACACGTCTGACCAATCTGCAAATATACGTTTATACACAAATTAGCGCCTTTATACATGTTGCTTGACCTCCGATTCCTACCTGCAGTAGTTTGTACATTATATCTGATGGATAAGTAATGAATATAAAAAATCTGAGATACCAAAGTATTAATATTTAGGATGTCCAGGAGAAACACGGACCTCTGGAAATCCAGAGGTGGGATTAAGCGCCATGCAGAAGTAAACATCCACTGTTGACCGGTCACACCCGCCGTGAGTCCACAGAATTCTACCCAATCTGCTTGAACTAGTTTCGTTTTTGAGGATTGTAATTTATCCCAATGATAGAAATTTCAGCATACTGTAGTATGTTTTGCTTTTCTCTGGGGCTTCATGAATCTGCCACTGCAGTATCACATCATTGACTATGTACTCGATTGAAAAATTAGCCGATAAACCGGTTACTCGATGTTGACAGATTAGGCTAAAAGATCAAAGTTGTAGTTTTGTAGAAAATATAAACAGATTGCCAAGACGATCTTTTCTATCGTATATACTTCATCAGTCGAGCTATAATTATATATATATATATATATTGTTTAAAGTAATATGACAATGACCCAGACTTTCGGGATCAAGGACACACATTAACTACGATCATTACACTCAGATTTGATTCTTATTCTATTTTTGTTTACAAAATAAAAACGAACAAAAAATTCAAATCCATATTTTGTGCTGAAGATGTCTAATTGGGTTAAGAAAATATCTCCATTTCATCTGAATGCTCTATTATATCTATCAACTTAATCGTTAAAGTACATATAAAAGAGGGAGAGAATCATTTCATGTCAATGTTATTTTAACCTACCGTTGGCCCTGAGGTGACGTCATATGGTCCGTGACTATTGCCGATTTAAACAGAGAATGATTATAAACATGAAAAGAAGAAAGTCTCTTCTTGGTGTCATTTGTAGGTTAAACAACCTAGGAAGGGTGGTTTAAGTAATGAAACACTCCAAATTGTAATGAATTTGCAAAAGAAAGTCAAGTACTTCACCTTATTCAGTAAATTGCCCCTCTCACATGTCTGTCTTCATAGATTGTGGTCAGGTGCCATTCTTTGTTTTCAAAGTTCAACCTGTAAAAACAAAATCAGAAAGAATATGTAATTGAATGAATTTGAAACACAAACTCATACATATACCCAACACACACACACTCACACACAAACACACACACACACACACACACACACACACACACACACGCACACACGCACGCACACCTATATAAATAGAATGCAAACATGAATGCATGAATTAATACAATATAGACACTAAATATAAAAACTGTAAATTCGAAGTGCAGAGAGTCCAGTGCAAAACTTAGTATATTAGAACAATATTCAATTCACTGACAATAAAATTATTTAAAGGTGGAATCATGTGCCATACTCCTTACTGGTCGCATCTGTCGAGAGACAGTAATTCAAACCAGTACAAATGCTAAAATAGATTAATAAATCTGATAATATCAAAGTCAAAAGAAACCAAAAAATATTTATCGTTAGGAGGTTTCGAAGACAATATACAAGTCTGGAGAACATTGGGAAAACACGGACCTTGACAATGCAGAGGTGGATCAGATGCTAAAGCGAAGAAAGAAGCATCTCCTGTCGACCGGCCACACCCACAGCGAAAACAAAGTCAAATTCATATCATATAGATGAGGAATAGATCCTCGTCACAATCGGTATATTAGACGAATCAACGACCACTATCTCATAGAATTAATTGTTTCTAAGAAAGGCAAAAGCTTTGAAAAGAAAAAGCTTATAATGTTAAAAGTGTATTCAAATTTTATGATTAGATCATTTCTTTAGCAGCTCCTTTTAACAATGAGAGATTCGTAAAAATCATCAAATATTTGTTTGTATGAAAAAAAAACAGATTAGTGAATACTTTTTTCATGTCTCTGTACATTCTTTGTAATTGTTATATTGCTAAAACCTGCGTACGAATGCCGGCATTAACATGGCACACGGTAATAACATAAAATTATATCCTATATGACCGACTACTGCCACGTGGTGAAATAACTTAATTTTTATCTATATAGTAGGCTAAGCCAAATGCAAATTTCAAAATATATTGGGATAAAACTGCGTACCTACTGTGCGACAAAAATGTTTTTAAATCAGTAATGCAGTTTGATATCTTTTTTTCCTGAAATTAAAAGTAGCTTTTATTGACAATATTATACAAATAATACCGATGTAAAGTTTATAAAAAATACAGGTGAAAATAAAAATAGTCAATCATACTTTAACAGTTGAGGTTTTGACATTACTTAGTTTTGGCTGCGACAGCAACAGCGATGGAGGCTGCGATAAAGATGATGACAATGATGATGATGATGATGATGATGATGATGATGTTGATGATTATGAATGTGATGATATTGATGATGACGATGATGATGACGATGATGATGATGATGATGATGATGTAGTTTAAACATGGGCACTTAGAATATTTTGTGTCAAAAATAATTAATGAGAGGGTGAACGTGTTAAATCTCTTCGAAGCAGTGGTGTATAATGTAGAGAGAAATTCCTTCTCAATTATAATAGGAAGATAAAATTTCTTCCGGTATGTCACGCGAATGTAAGCATTCCATAAATATGCAGACACACATGATTTACACAAAAATACATAACTTCAAGGAGGGCTTTTAAATTGTTATATTTGTGTGTTTGCCTTACTCACAAAGACATAAATGGAAACGGCACTGTTTTGTTGATTTAGTTTTAAATGCAGACGACCGATTCGTGACTTTTGTATGTCGCAAACTGAGAAAAAATGTGCGAGAGCAGGCAAAATCAGATACTTTCCAATGTCAAACTGGGGTCCACTTGCCACTTCGAAGCAAAATTGAAACATATCTTTGAGGGGGGAAAACTCTACATGGAGCATCTCTATTACTTCGTAGGTCAAACTAATAAGGCGTTTTCCAAATAAATGCATTCTTAAATTCGACAGTGTCACGTGAAACAATCATGCAAATCATAAAAATCTGAAATGTACTTCCTCCGACAGACCCTGATTAGAAATATGAAAATAACTCAAAACATTTTCAAATTACTCACTGTTAAACATAGGTTTACACAGGGACCCCGCTAGGCCTTGTCCATCATCTTGAAAATGGTCACAATAATGAATTCAATTTACCATTTATCAGTAACTTACCATAACAACTTTATCAAATATACAAATCATTATGCTTTGTATATCATTAGTCAAATGTTTTATAATAATAATACCCATGCCGACGTCAGTGACTTCTTTGGCACCTGATCTCGCTCTAGATTTCCAGGGTTTACGTGTCTTTCGAATGCTCATTAAATTTATATGTTGTGTGTGACTTTTCATACGAAGAAAACTAGATTTAATTTAAAACATGTTGAAATATATGATTTTTCAACCAATGCCTATTCTACTTACACGGTTATGTATATTTATAAATTAAAAGAGAGATTTTTTAGCATCAAATCAACTGTTTTTCACTAAATATGGTACCCGGACATTTAAATATCTAGTGATTAGTTATCATGATACTTATTAGGTCAAACACCACTCTGTTTTTAACATATAAATACATGATAGTTGATATAAAAAATGCTGGGATTTCTAATGGACAATATATTTGTAATTTTCGGAGACGTGGTTTTTCAACAAACTGTTGCATTCCTATGGGAACTAATTGTGCATTTTATTGGCTGACCTGTTTCTTAATTCATACGAAGCAGATTTCATTCAGAAACTGCTGAATCAAGAGAAGAAGAAGTTAGCGGTGTTCTTTAATTTGACATTTTAGTTAGATATATCGACGATGTTTTGTCAATTAATAATGACAATTTTCATACATATGTCAATATCTCAGCGAATTAGAAATTAAAGATACAACAGAATCAAGCACACACGCTTTATACTTAGACATTCTACTTACTATAGACACAGACGGGAAATTAACAACTAAGCTATACGACAAAAGCGACAATTTCGGTTTCCCCATTATAAATTTTCAACATTTAAGAAGTAATATCCCACAAAGACCCGCATGTGGAGTTTATATTTCACAAATGATCCGATATGCCAGGGCGTGTTCAACATATGAAGATTTCATATACAGAGATAAACTACTCAATGACAAATTATTGACACAGGGATATCGAAAACCGCGTTTGATGTCAACGTTCCGCAAAATTTATGGGCGTTATAATATTCTTGTTTGCGATTACTCTGTTTCACTAAGTTAACTATTTGATGGCATCTGATCCCACCTTTTGATTTCCGTGTTTGTCCATTTTTACCAGATTTGAACCTATATCCTGGACATCCAAATGATTAATACTTTGGTATCTGAGATTTTTTATATACAAGGTTATATATAAATACGGTGATATGAATATAAGTTGATATCGACTCATAAGACCTTATGGGTCAGTATTTCTCTATTGCGGTTATCTCATGCAGAAATCATACATATTCAACCATTTAAATGTATTATACAAAATCTAATGCTTTTTAAATTTGATTTAAAATGCCGAGTGATAGGCTGATTCTAAAAAGATAGATGGTCCAAAAATAAGTTCAAAGTTTAATATGTTTACGATTATATAACACGAAGATTTATTACAAACCCATGAGAAAAATCACTGACATTTGAAAATATACAAGTTTTGCCTTTTTGTACTTGTATTTACTTTGCCCTCTAGTAATTCATTTGTCATTGTTCTTGCTTGTTTTTCATGTCTGTCTAAATGACTCCGTTAAAATGAAGAGTAAATATGCTTATTACTATATTTGTGTGTATATCTGTTTGTGTGTGGGTTTATGCGTGAATGCGTGTATATGCGTGCGTAGCCTTGAGTGTGCGTGTGTGTATATGTGTGGTTTTGTCAGTGCCTTTCAAAATATGTTAAAGTAAGTGAAGGTTTTCGTTGTTTATTAACTACATTGTAGTCTAAAGCAAATTCTCTCTGCACTATTTTACATAGCTAATCATATGAGTTAAAATTACTCGAATTTAAGAGAGAAAAGCTTTATGGTCAAAGAAAGTTATCACTAATTACAATGTTATAATTGTAATTTTCTTCTCATATTTTAACCTATTTCATAGAAAGAATCCCATGGGTCTGTCTATAAAACAACTTTTAGGCTGTGTGCTGTAGGCATAAACGACTGTTTAAGCCTTTGTAGTCCAATTTATGTTCCTTCACAGATGTAATTTATGTAAGCGTATCAGTTAAAGGTGTGTTGAGTGTGAAGTTAAACAATATAAACCTATCCTTTAATTGACACCACTGTGCTATCCATAATTTCTAAAGATATAGATATAATTTATTGAAATTAGATAGAACAATTTTGATAGATATATCTAAAACCAAACTTAAGATTAAAATGACAATACTAACAATAAAATACAAACAACATCAAAAGCAGCAGTGATAAACTTTAATAATGCCAATAATATCAATTATGATAATAATAAAAATATTGATGATGATGATGATGATGATGATATCTTACTTAATAAATTGAAATTGAAATTAAAAAAAAAAAAATATCTATGACATAATAACCTATCACAAAATGATCTGTAAATAAATGACTGAACAAGATCCATGTAAAAGGACAAGGTACAATATTTGTATATGTTTTGTGTCCGGGTAGCGCTGTGGTTAGCGCACTCGTTTCTCTCCGGTGCGACCCGGATTGGACAGGGAAGTGTGAAAATGGTCGCCAGCTCAAACTGTGGGTTTTTTCCGGGTACTCCAGTTTTCTCCCACAGTAAGGACAGCATCAGTGCCAACAAGAGACATTCATATAAATTGACATAACTGTTTTGTCAATCCTTGTAAAAGATATAGTGTGTGTGTGTGTGTGTGTGTGTGTGTGTGTGTGTGTGTGTGTGTGTGTGTGGACACAAATTTCATACGCAAGAAAATGAAGAAAGAAGTTTTCATAAGAATGATTCTTAGATAATTTTTGGAATAGTTCAATACCCTTCATGTTGATTATTGTTCCATCGGCTTTTTAAGTTTACGAAAGTATCAAAAATACTTTTCCGCTGTAATATTTTATAAACATCTTAATTTTGGAATTATGTGAGTGACAGGTGGATTCCACAGTTACGTAAGATGCATGACATTAAGAAAAAGTGAAACATGACATCATGTTATCAAGTGTGAAGTCGATTTCAAATTGCTCCTTTTTGCAATTTCAGGCGTTGATGGTAAGTTTCCAGCGTGTTCGAGCAGAGGTGTGGTTTTGATCTACTTGATCACACCTAGTGTGTATTATTCAGTGTGAATCATATTCAGATCGAACACGGTTATTATAAGCATTCACACGCGTGTTTCATTGTAGGAAGAGCGTGATCCTATAGAACACTGATATATACAAGCATCATTCATTTTCATCCACAGAATTCGATCACACACAATCACCCTCTATAAAAATAGAACTAAATGTCATGTATTAGTTTTCTTGGATGAAAATGAAAAGTGTAGTAGTAGAATAAGATTAAGGAGTACACGAAAGGCAACTCACTTCACAATCTCGGTATGGAACCATCGATTCGAACCACCAATTGGTGGGGATGATGCAATGACATTACACCATGGTACACTGACGATGTTGTGAAAGCTGATTTGTGTGCTATAGTGGTTGTTAAAGTGCAGGTTGTAGCAAAGAATGGGTATTTATTCAGTTTAAATTAACGTAAATGTGATGGAAGAAGTAATGATTGCTGGAATAGTAGTAGGGATAAGGCTTGAAAAAGTTACAAAAGTTGTAAACATAATATCAAATTTATAATGCTCAAGACTCAATGATCATTTCTGTCAATTAGTCTTCATCAGTTGAGCAATTTTAAATATGCTTTCTAAAGAGAAAGTGGTATCAGACAACCCAAATAATAGATCTATACGTATAACCAAAATCCGTCTAAGAGTAACGATAGCAACAGCAGCGGTAGTAGTAGTAGTAGTAGCAGTAGCAACAGTAGTAGTAGTAGTAGCAGTATTAATAGCATCAGCAGTAGTAGTAGTAATAGTAGTAGTAGTAGTAGTAGTAGTAGTAGTAGTAGTAGTAGTAGTAGTAGTAATAATAATAATAATAATAATAATAATAGTAGTAGTAGTAGTAGTAGTAGTAGTAGTAGTAGTAGTAGTAGTAGTAGTAGTAGTAGTAGTAGTAGTAGCAGCAGCAAAGCTATATGTCAGATGACCAGGAAAATACACTTTCGGTGAAATGTAGACTTTTAAATACAATTCAGATTTTACAACTTTTCGATATAAATTGACGTTTGAAATAAAGGATCACGACTTTAGAATTAACTTATCACTATGCAAATAAACTGACGAATGAACGTGATATTAAAAGCTGATAAAATATTATTATACCTCATTCAAACTTAAATTGTAATGAATCATCAGATCTCCAATCTGAATAAAAGGTAACGGTCCCCCCTCTCTCTCTCTCTCTCTCTCTCTCTCTCTCTCTCTCTCTCTCTCTCTCTCTCTCTCTCTCTCTCTCTCTCTCTCTCTCTCTCTCTCAGCACATATAAACTGAAAGCACATACTATACCCGAAACTTTTTTTTTTCGCTTTGAATTTGTAAGGATACTTTCTTTTCTAGTTGTATATAGAAAATAACGATGTACGCCAAGTCGATTGTTAAACTGTTAACGTTGTTATAGAGGCTGTAAATCGACTTCCAAGACACCATCATAAGAATAAAATCTCGTCAGCCCTCATTTGATCTTGAAGTACAGCAATTCTAAATATTGTTGAGTGGTGTTACGATAATTCACATGCAGAACTGTGATTTGTTTACACGACAAACACACACGGTCGAAAGATCAACTACTTTTAATGTAAACATTTGAAATTCTTCTGATATTTACAATAGCGACACCCTTTACAAATTCGTCAAAATGCCTAAGGACAGTTTCGCAATCAAGGGGGCATATAAAGTAAATAAATAGAAGCGCAAGAATGCTTTAACGGTATCTGGAAGATGTAGTATTCGGAAAATACAATGAGACATCAATGCCTAACTGCTATCTGCTTCAGAATGAGACCTGACCTTAAGATTTGTTGCGACACGAATTTTGGAGGACACAGCTTGAAATAGGGATGGGTATTAGATAACGCCCACACTACTTTGTTTAGACTGCGAACAACCCTGACTACCTATCGTCGTTCAAATCTGGCCTTAGTTTCCCCATTACGTAAGCAAATATTAGGAACACTCGTACTGCAGTTTTTCATTGATAATTCTGTGGTGTTGATCAAGGTACTTGCGACAACATAATTTAAACTGTAAGGGTGTGGTAACGGCGTGTTTTGGAATGCCCAAATCATGAGATAAACAAAACAGATTTTCTGGATCACGCGACATCTGATTTATATCATATTACATTATTTGGTCTGAAATTATATCTCTTTTACTTTCGGATATGTACATTGATATGACACCCGAGCTCAACTGATTCAGTCTTATTGACGGAAACGATCGTCTTGGGCATTTGTTGTCTCCTCTTCTGTTAAACAACTATAACTTTGGTATTGTTGTTGTTGTTGCTGGTGCCGCTGCTGCTGTATTGTTGTTTAATGTCCCACTCAAGAATCTTTCACTCATACATACCATACTGATATATATATATATATATATATATATATATATATATATATATATATATATATATATATATATATATATATATATATATATATATATATATATATATATATATATTGCAAGATCAATCAACTAGCAAACCATGGGATGTGTGCTCAAAACAGAACTGGCATATATTTTTCAAGGTAGCGGTCTTGTATTTATGTCTCTTTTATAGACAAGACATCATACGGACATTTGGAAAGCAAATAATTCATGACTTTCATTCTTCCATTACTACCTGAGAGGAAAATACATTCAACAACTATAACGAAATGAATGTGTATTGTGAATAAATGGTTCCATTACACTACCTTTACTGCTATCAAACCGGCTCATCAAGTTATCAGATTTAATCTCCATGGTGTGGAGTCTCCTTATAATCGACATTGATCTTAATTTCGAACAAATCTTTACGCATAGGCATGAGAAATGACACACACAAATATATATATATATATTGTATATTTCCTTGGGGGTGAATACAATATAACAAACGTATCTAACTATTTATCTATCTATCTATCTCTCTTATTCTCTGTCCGTCTGTCTGTCTATCTGTCTATCTATCTATCTATCTATCTATCTATCTATCTATGTATCTCTTACTTTCACCTTATCGTTCTATTGATCTTTCAAAGACGATCACTCTTTTTATGCCTTCCAAGATCAATACCGCTATTCACAGAGAATGTTGAAGTCAATAACAAGACCGATCCAGGTCCGTCTTCATTTCTAGTCACACGAGAAACTTTAATTATTCATTTACCGGCGGATAAGACATTAATCTGAAATGAAAAATAACGGTCATTTATAAACAAATTGTTATTACAGTGTATAAACTGGTTATAAACTTTCCATAAAAAGACCGTGATACTCTATTTTCGTCTTGAAAAACATGTATACGAGCGATAGATATATAAAAAGATGTGTTTAGACAGAAATAAAAGTTCTTTAAGTACTGATCCATTGTAAACTCCTGGTCACACCTTTACCAGGTTTGATGGTTTTAAAGAAATGTATCACCGAAAACAACGGACAACTGTCTAATGAAACTTATTACCTTTGCCATTAAATGATTTGTTTTATTCTCCTAAAACTAATGTACTTTGAGACGGATGGAAACAGTTCAAGCACTCTCCAAGACAAACCTTTTAGATTGTCCCAAGTTGTCGTAGAAAGGTAATACAAGAATGAGCTACTAAATCCGTGTTGTGTTGCGTAAGTCGTGCAGACGACACCGTATTCCGGATGTAGAAGACGTGACAGACAAAAACTCAGTACGCTATTGTTATGGAATTTATCATCAGGTTTTTAAGGGAATTTTAGGTTTGTTTTATCAGATACTAAATTTAGATATATTATATATCATATATTTCAAACACTATATGAATCAGATTTGAAAACGCGTCAATAAGTGACAACATCCTTACGAACCAAGGACGTTTGCTCCAAACAACACGGGTTAACACTATAGACGGAAGTAATAATTTCGCTTCCGGAGAAATACGTGACAAAACAAAGCTAAAACATAAAAACATAAGCAATTAATCTTGCTGCAATGTCCGCATCACAGCAAATCTCTTCAACTGTGTAGCGTCAATAAATAACCTCAGAACGTTTATAACGTTACCCAAATGTTGACGTATAAGCCTTACAGTCTACAGACTATAAACATGTTTTTCATCCCACTTGAACTTTTTCACCTTCATGGGTATGTCATCACTGATTGGGATGTATCATACATCGGAAACTTTGCAGTGGACACATACAGGTGGTGCTTTTTCATTCATTCTAACCCTGCAAAGGAACGGTTAATGTCAGCATAAAAACACTCCGAAACATCTACACTACCTCTTCGATTTCGGCTTACACCACTACCACGCTTAGTATCGAATTTTGCCCCAAATTTTAACTTTCATATCATTGTGAAATAAAGTGTTAATTGTGTTATATTTTAAATCATTTTAACAAATATGAGTAGTCATAATGATAATTTTATACATAACCAAATGTTGGTTTGGAGACTAAGAATAACACTCGGGAGAGCTTCCGATCAATATCTCGTTATATTCCGAATGAAAACTAAAGACCTTGGTTTTCCTGAATGGAAATCGAACGATTACCATAGAAGACAAAGAAATAATAAATTATGATTGTGAAAACATGAATCGGAATTTTATTAAAACCGATCCCGTTTCTTATTGCTACAGAATATAGATGTTTCAACGGCTTTTCCGTGTCCGCCATATCAAAGCATAGCTTCTATGGTTACGTAGTAATGACGAAAGTAGTGTAGTGGATCATTTTCGAAAATTATTGCACCACACTGAATAACCGTTAGTTCCGAAGGAGTTGAGGCAGTGGTTTATGAGGCCAAGGACCGTGCGTATCCACTGTGAAGAGTGTGACTCAAAATGTCTTACAGATCCAGCTGATGATCTCGTGATTCTTGGTACAATGTAACCGGGTATTTTCATCCACCATTACAATTGGCTGCAACCAACTCGTTGAATGTGCCGTAAAACGAAAGCCAAACTCAAACCAAATCTTACCTGTCCACTGATTAAACTTTTCATTCGGAAGAAAATCACAATTTTGTTACCTTCAGAGAAGCTACATATCTAATTTGATGAGAATTGGCTCATTATTAAAATAACTAAAATGTTCAAAAGTTTACACACGACAACTAGCGACAACGGTGCACAGTAGGTCGCATTCGTGACACATGTCACCCAATCTAACTTAAGTATGAACTTGTACTGTACTTTGATCTATATATATATATATATATATATATATATATATATATATATATATATATATATATATATATATATATATATATATATATATATATATATATATATATATATATTAATTGGAATATTGTCAGCATTACATAGTCCATTCATTAATTTTTTAAACTGTGTTCCAATGTCAAACTTCTAATATCCATTATTGTTTTCTTTATCGACCAAAATGTTTAGTCCATAGAATGGCCGTACTTTATCAAAAGTAACAAAGGTTTGTGGCTTTGATAGGCATTCTAGTTTAACTTTACCGGTAAATGGTCGAGTTCTGATTCCCATATGATTTTCGGTTTTTAAAAGAGAATGTAGAGGAATTTATAAAAGGTTAATTGGTCATTGGTTTTCCGTATTGATCTGGATATTTCGACTAAATTTGTCGTACTAAATCCATGTCAATACGAAAACAAAGCACTGATTAATGAATATATATATATATATATATATATATATATATATATATATATATATATATATATATATATATATATATATATATATATATATATATATATATATATATATATATATAGACGTAATGAGTCCCACAACCAAATTAACAAAATTTGCATTCCATTTAAGGACAAAAATGTGTTTTTCCAAATTTAGTTTTATATATATGAAGAAATCTAACTAGTAAATTGATTGAAATAAGCGATAAGCATTATAAATATTATGAAAGTTATAGTTTTGTCAATAGGTCCTAAAAGGCCTAAACAAAATATCAAGACGATCGATTTTGTAAACTATAGACTATACCAGTTTCTAATATTTTAAAGATATTTCAAAACACACACACACATACACACACACACACACACACACACACACACACACACATATATATATATATATATATATATATATATATATATATATATATATATATATATATATATATATATATATATATATATATATATATATATATATTCAATACTTTAAATGTTTTTCTGTATACTGTATATTTGAGAAGCATTTAGTTACATGCCCCACGTAGCTTTCGGTGACATTTTGATATAATGATTTTAGATATTGTAGAGACTAAACAGAAAATCTAAAAAAAATTTAAGAATTGGAATAACGTGAAAACTTCTTCACCACAGGAACATGTTGTAATACATCTTTTGTATTTGATTTAATTAAAATGATATGGTTACATGTTTTTTATGTAATTATACAATAACAGGTGTCCTATTTTGGGCAATGAGTTCACCGTCTCTTGTTATATTTTCAGAACTTTAGTGATAAATATAAGGGTTTAGTTCAATCGAAAAGTAGGTTAAGAATAAATGTGTTAAAACTATGGTTTACTGGGTATGTAAAAAATTCAAAAAGTCTACATTGTAAGATATTGTCTTTATCTTAAGAGGACCACATATGGAACTGAGATGCTACAGTTCTTTCTAATAGTCATTTTGAGACCATCGACGCAAAAGTACATACAAAATTTGGCGATTTCATTGTTACTTTCATATAACGTTAGTAAATAAATCACGCCGCCAACTTTAATGGGTTCGTAGTTTATTCTGGTTGTTGTTTTGTCTACTAAAGCGCAACTACCCATTCATAAATAAATGAAAAGTTTTTAATCATCACCTGTCAATCACACGTCATCTTAAGTATATACGGGCGTGTCAACGAACAAAACAGTTAACTTGTTTGATAATTTTGCCCATATAAGGAAAATGCAAATTATTTGCTGTCAATAGTTTCCAAAAACAACAAATCCTGATTTCCATTGTTTATCGATAAAACCTAACGACTACCTAAACGAGTGACCTAACATAAAGGACGCATGTATTTGTTTCTCGGTCACCAAGGCTTAATGTTTACACAGATGTTACGCTTACTTATAAATGTACTCTATATATGGTCATGATGAAGATAAGGAATACAAATAAGATGTCTTACCATAGGATAAAAGAGATTCTCTATACTCTAGGACAAGGTTTTGGTGTTGTCTCATTCAACCCCTTTCTTTGAAATCAATCACAAAGGCAAGATTCTTATAAACTTATAAAGCTAACAGTTAGAGGCTAAATTCGAGAGGAAAATAATCAATAATCTTCTTATCGCAACAAAAAACAAATATAAAAAGTTTAACAAGTTTTTAATGTTATTTGAGATCTGATGTAAGGACACACGTTACTGAAAGGATAAAGCACATACTTTCCCCCAAACGTAGAAGTTTATAACTAGAAATTACTACCGGCTGTCTTTAAAGTTGCGCTAAAATATTTTCCCATGTGACAAATTTGAACAAATATGAATGTCATGTGCCTTACGCGGATTAAGTTACGTTTGTCTTAAAATATTAATGATTAAATCGGCTTGGTCTTTTTTACTTGCATAATTTTTATTAATATCCGAGAATTACAAGATTGCCTCTCTAATTTTTTACATTCAAGGAATGTTTTATTACAAAAGAACTAATAATACTAATTATAGAGGGGAATTCCAAGCGGTATATGGAATGAACAAGATATGTGTGAAGCAATACAACAACATTTATCAGAAAAACGACAAATATTGTGTATACAACAATTATCACTTTTACATAATATGCTTAATTTATAGGACAGTTCATCGGAAAGAACACGTCAAATGCTGCTTAAAAGATAAACTTATATAATTCTCATGTTCATTGATAAATCGGATATACAAATTGATGTCACGTTGAAAACTCCCCCACGTCCTACTTGAACATGTTAAAAATATACTAATAAAACTGATGTGCTAGTGTTTTATGCGGAAAATTTTCACCGTGCTTTCTGGATAAAAAGGAAGTTTTGCATATCTGAGACATACTCCTACTTTTAACCCTATAGTCGTTAAGTTGTGTTACTAGACAGACAGATAATTTAGTTTTATAGACGGTTTTCCCTGCCTACATATTTAACCATTGTTTTGATACACCATATATGTATCATTTCTGAGTAAACCATTGTTCACTCTGAGGTACATTTGTCCATTTGACAAACATAATTGTTCACATATTGCATATACGACCGGAGTTGGAAAGTTTAAGGAAATGGCTGTGATGTCATGAAAATACCAAACCTCCTCATCTTATGTGACAATTAATATTATGAAAACAAATTCACTAAATTCAGATATAATTTTCCTGAACAATTTGCAATGAAATGTTTCAATAACTTTACATCCTCACACAAAGCTTGACAACAAATGTTGGCTAAATTAATTCAGATATAACGTATAAGCAATTCCTATGTAAGTTTAAGGACATATTACTATACAAGGGAAATAACTAGGAATGATAATATTCGCTATATTTACGGTATATATATATATATATATATATATATATATATATATATATATATATATATATATATATATATATATATATATATATATATGAAAAAATATAACCTGTGGAATTAAACTCCTGTATAGTTTTTTCACACTTCTATAACTCAGATCAAAATTTGTGGAACTTTAAAGCTTTTCCGAAAAGATGAAAACATTTGGTCAGGCTTAAAACAATAAAACAATTTTTTTTTACATTTGTCCTTATGTTAAAGTTTCCCTGGACTTTTATTATGTATCTAAGTTTGTTCTAGACATTTTCACGAACTTTATAATTCATAGTATTCACATATATATGTTTGTATTAGAAAAATCAATTATTGTCGGCATGGAAAACGATATAATATTGAATCGTTCTTCAGCACTGTTAAAAAAGAGAAACTTTAGTCTATATCTTCTCTTTGTGTTTATTTATTATTTCAATTTCATTCGTACACGTGCATTTCAAAGAGGTCGGTACACGGTCAAAAACGTATTACAGCAGAATTTCGGATCATTTCTGATTTTTCGGTATCAACCAATATTCCTTTGATGGTTTACAAACACGTGATGGTTTATCCATTGCAAATTTGTCTTAAACTATTTTTTTACGAACAGGAGTATTTGTGGTTAATCAAATGTCTCCTTATCATAATTGTTTGTTTGTTTTATGTTTTTATCGAAAACTAAAAATAAATAAATACACAATTAGCTGCAAGAAACGCTTAGATTGTATTTGAAATTCCTATCTGATATTTGAAGGAACTTCAATGACATGCAGGTATAGAAGAGCGAGTTGGTAAATATATATCAGATTTGTATGTTGAATTTATCGATAAAGATATCTTGTTCCTGTTGATCGTGATTCTAAAATTACAAGTACCAACTTTTCTTGAGTTAATATTGTTTTATAACTAATGTTATCAATACTGGAATGAGGATGTGTCTGTTTGATTTATGTTATTGCCATTTTAATCACGTTTGTTCAACTTTAAAATTCCCCTTTAATCAAAAGTTATTCCCTATTCTTTCCCACGTTAAAAATTTACAGGTAAAATATAGGAGATGGAAACAAGGTGTTGATATTATTTTCAGGTTGGTCCTTGTCAGATCTTTAGAATTGATTGGTATTTTTAATCTATTTAGATGTAGAAATGTTAAATGAAAAATAATTCAAAATATTTTCAATTAATATATGGTGCGTTATATCCAGTATAAATTGGCTGAACACTTTTGTAACAGTTTTCATTAAGGTGTACATAATCGATAATTCGATCTATAAATTAGGTGAGACATAATCTTTCGCCGAGTCCTTCACATACCTGAAATACCATTAACCCGAAAGATATGCATCGTCATACATTTTATACGTTGCGGAAAGCTAGCAGTAATTCTTTAGTAAGACTTTATCAAATTTAACGAATATATTTGCTTTATAGGTAGAGACCGGAAATACTTTAGACAATTACAACCGAAAGTAATTTCAGTGTTCCCGTAAGAAATGCACATTCCACTGGTCTATTGAAATATCCGATTAATACGTGAATATTAAATGGAAGACAAAAATGCCTAAAGAAATATTTGGAATCAACTGTTCAATATTTGGCTAACTATATACACATACGAGTGATTTAAATACGTGCTTATCTAAATTGTTTAAAATTAAACATCAAAGTACCTGTTTGTTGTATCAATCTCGTTATTATGTAAAACTATTTGAAGATTATTCACTGTAAAATTGTAATAATTCGGTATACGTTCCGCTAAAATAGTCAGAGAAATCTCCAAATGTCTTAATCTAGAGGAAATATGTACCCATATTATCATTAATCTAAAAGATCAAACGCTAATAGAAAAAACACAACTAAAATAGTCAAACCAGCAGAGGGAAACAAAACAATTTTCAAACATTTGTAAATTCATCCGCTTTGAAGACTTCAAAATTTTACTAAATTCGGTAATTTGAGAAAATCTGAAAAATCAAAAGAAAAACAAGTAGAGCAGATTTCCGTCAAACCTGTGATCGTCTGATTAGTTATTTCAAAATTTATTTGTTGGTTTCGTAAATGAATCCAGCTGTCCGTCCTTCCGTTTACGTTTTGTCCCGGTCATACCTTGCTACTATATTCGCCTTGGCTCACCATATTTGAGACAGACACGAGCCTTACAAGGGCAGGGTGTCTGGTACACGCATTACGTTCGTTATACTTTTTACCATTTAGTAATCTCCCTTGATAATTATTTTTGTCAAGGTTATATCTTTTTTAACTCCTCGCCCAGGCTATTTCTTTCTGTACCGTTACATGTACATCCTTTTAAATGAATAAAATAGATTAGAGTTTATTAGGGTATATTTTCGGGTTTGTTTTCGTTGAATGTGTAGATGTATAGGCAGTCACTGAACCACCAAGTATTGGTCACATCTATTTTATGTGAAATATTTACACCATTGAAGATACAGGCCCACCAGTTACATCTAATGTAGTAAACATAAATCATATTGAACTGTGACCGCTCACTAGCGGATGCTTACTCCTCCATGGCATCTGATCCAATCTGTGGATTTCCAGAGGTCCGTGTTTGTCTAATAATGTTCACCAGATTTGTATATGTATCCTGGACACCCTGGAAATTTATACTTTGGTATCTGTGATTTTATATTTTGTTTTAACATAAGTGAGGATCGTATTGCAATATTTTAACGTAAGAACAATAATAATAAAAAAAATTAATCAGACATTCAAAGGTTTGACGGAAATATAAAATTTAAAGTTAGCGATCACTAAGTGAAATATTGAGTTACCTGTTCGATGGCGGTTGTTAAGACGTCAGTACCGATTGCGACGAGGATTCGTTCCTCACGTACTATAGAATCAGAAAATTTCGTTTTGGCTTTAAATTCGTTTATTTAGTTGTTTTCATTTATAAACGTAATTTAAACTATGACGAAATTTTAGATTATTATATAATTATAGGGTCCATTACAAACAGGTTTTTTATTTCAAAGAAATTTAATGTCAACAGATTTGTTTTATTTTAAAAACAACGAAATTTTAACCCCATGAATATTTGTGATTCTACAGTATTTCATTTGGATTTGACTGTGGACTGAAGGCGGGTGTGACCGGTCGACAGGGGATACTTACTCCTCCATGGCACCTGATCCCACCTTTTGATACAGAGGCAAACTACTCACTGACAAATTATTGACACAGGGATATCGAAAACCGCGTTTAATGTCAACGTTCCGCAAATTTTATGGTCGGTATAATAGTCTTGTTTGCGATTACTCTGTTTCATTAAGTGAAATGTTGAGTTGCCTTTTCGTTGGCGGTTGTTGAGACGTTTTTTACCAATTGTGACGAGGATTCACTCCTCACGTATTTCATGGGACTTGACTGTGGACTCACGGCGGATGTGACCGGTCGATAGGGGATGCTTACTCCTCCATGGCACCTGATCCCACCTTTTGATATCAAGAGGTCCGGGTTTGTCCATTTTACCAGATTTGTACCTATATCCTGGGCATCCTAAAGATTTTTACTTTGGTATCTGAGATTTTTTTCATGATTTTGTTGTATAATGATATACTGACATCTGATGGAGGTCTGTTTTGTACAATATCTTTGACACTCGAAAATTACATTATTGTGTAGAACCTTTCAGTTAAACCCTTTTTTCTCCGGTTATTTCATATTGTTATCCCAATGTCACATTAATGAGTTAAGATTATTTTTCTCCAGATAAACTAATATTTTGTTGAACACGATTTAAATGGAGAAAGTCTGGTTTTAACAGGGAAAAAATAGGTAGATATCATCAATGTAATTTTGGCGTGTCATTAAATATCTCGAGAAGTGGTACTTATATAGAGATTGATTTGTACACAAATGGTATTGCAAAAAAAAACGTCTGTGACCTGGTGGTCTTTATACACAGGTGGTCGCTAAAGCAGTTACTGTACTTTATTTCTCTGTTCTTTATGGGGTTTTTTTTGTGAACAATTTCTTGATTTCTATTTCTATGTATCATACAGATATTTTCTTTATTATTTATTTTCAAAATATGAATTAGGAACTATACCATTACTTACAATTAAATTAATATGAATCGTTCATGAATCTATTAAAGTTAGATTTTATGCCAAAGAATTTGTATTTCTAAATATGAGTAAGAATCAAACATCCAACACGACATTTTTTGAAAATATAATTTAATCGTACACGCGGTGTTCTATAATATACAGAGTAGACCCCACTCAAATTTCAAAAGGTGCAACCATCTCTCCGTTGGGCTTCATCACCAATTTTCTCCACTAACGGATGTCCTGTCTGCATACTGCGCAGTCCAACCTCGATGTCACTCTCAGTGACTATCAATCTCGATGTTCATTCTTAGTATCAACCAATGAAAATAAATACTTCAGTTTTACATAGGTGTGATACAATACGAAACACATGACTAACTGTCCAAGAAGAAAAATCATTTGTCGACCAAGCATCTACGACAAAGTGACGGAAAACCGATATAAAATTCTGTATCACTGACCGATCCCGTACAACACAACATCCTATTCAAGTTTCATCGTTTAAAGTACTTACACATGCAATTAATAGTTCACTCTGACAATGCACTTTGTGTGTTGACAACTTACGTAATACGCCGTAAAGAGCAATCTGACCTCTCTTTATTAAAAACGTTGCTGTCTGTGATGCAACTTGTAAGACTCATAAATATTATTCATCAGTTTCCTTATATGTCGGCATTCGAATACAAAGGTGGCGTTTAAAAGTTTTGTATACTCATTAAAGATTACATATTACATAAGTATGATAAACATCACCATGATTGGTTTAGATATCTTACACACGGGACGAATCAATTACAAAGATTAATTACAAATGTTTGTACTACTTTCTTAATATCTACATTTCGAAATGGATCATAAAAGTGCAAAATATATAAATAAATAAATATATATATATATATATATATATATATATATATATATATATATATATATATATATATATATATATACATGTATATATATAATTATTTTTTTCTTTTTTTAAATGACTGCCATAATGTATTTTATAACTATTTTGAAAGTCATTTATTATTCAGATCGTCATCAGCATTATAACTTTGGTATTATGTTCATAATATTCATATATAGAGGCTGATGAATGTCAACACGCATTTTGTACGTGTCCGGACACCTGGTCCCATCCCGTTTTGTTCTTTATGTTGAGACCGTTTTGATATATCTTGGTCGTTTTCTGATGGATTTGGAGTATCCAGTGGTAGCTCTTCACTATACTTCTAACTAAATCTAAATCTTCAAGTTACTTTAATATTTCTTATGATGGTACTGTTCATTATAATTTCTTTTTAAGAATTTAACAGTGATAGATATGATTGCCATGCATTTAATGTATCACCAGTTCTGATGAAATTAAGAAATATATAATGCGTATCTATCCTTATGTCGTGTACCTTTTTTTCTTTTTTAAATAAAATTATAGTTACAGAATTGTACTGACTTTCATATTTTGTTATCAAAATCACCAATAACGGACATAGAAGTTTGGGTGTTCATAGTAACGTAAGGTTTTCGTATGAATTACTAGGTTGCTCCATCTTTTGCGTCGGAAAAATAATATTCTATAAACAACTATCAAAATACGTAAACCAGTTGTCACCGAACTACAGCTGAATAGTCCGAATGACAAGGTCAAACCACAAACTAAACCCCGAGATAAATTGACAACAATACGGGTATCTGTATTTCCTCTTTGCAAACCGTTGATAACAAATTAATTAACCACACCTACCATTATTATATACGTTTTAATACTAAACTTGACAATATTTTACCTGTAATGCTGAAACTTGTTACAGATTACTCTTATCTCTGTATATCCTTTGACGGATCGAAAAGTTTAGTCGCCAATGAATGTTTAATCGGGTACTAATCAGATTTCATATACATATGTTCTACCTATAAGCGTGAGAATTCGACTTTTAACCGCGATCAAAAGATTCGGGGATAAAATATAACTCAGTCCACGAAGAATGTGGAGTATGTACTAAATACATATAACCGACTTGCAAATCACTGCTGTTTAAGTCCCTTAATGATTCATTAATCTGAAAATTTTGCCGTTATAAAAATCCCCACTATTTATATCGTTTCCCACGATCAAAATATAATTCTGAAATACTTTTGAAATGATAATTATTTTTCTTCAACAGCTATTGATAAACCTGAACACTTTATGCATCTTTAAAATTTCCAATAGGCGATTTTGCAGCAGAAGGTCGACAAAAGAGCTTCCAATTTTGATACATACTTTTGTAAATTAAATGAAAACAAACAATAAAATACGATTAAACCTGAAATTCACACGCAATTATGATCCTTTTTTTGAAAGATTGTAAAGAAGACGATAACTATAAATATACTGTAAAATTATGGATAATTCACCCATAAAAATGAAATGTTTTGGCAGTGACATTTCCTATGACAGTATACAAATTCACAATTCAATCATTTAAACATAGATATGATTATAATGACTTCCATTTAACTCGATGTTAACTTTTGAATTTTCCTTTCGGCAAAGGACTCTGATAAAGATTTTAACTGATGTTTTTATCATAAAATGAAGGAATCGATACAAACATGTTATAAATTAAGTTTGTAAGAAAATATATAAAAATCACAGACTCTAAAGTATCAATCTTCAGGATATCCATGATATAATATACAAATCAGGTGAACAATGGAAAAGTATAAAAAGCACAAATACTAAAGTATTAACCATCATGATGTCCACGATGCAATACATGTATACTAAATCTGGTGAATATTGGATCAACACGGACATCTGGAAATCTAGACGTTGGATCAGGTGCCATGAAGAAGTAAGCATTCCCCGTTGACTATACAATGTTGATATACAATGATACCCACTAATTTCAGATGAAGACATATTTTATTTCAGTAGTCCGTGGTCAAATCTAAACCATATTTAAAAACTGTCTAATAGACTATACTGTTTTGATTTGCAGTTTGTAGTTCTCTCTATTATATACTCCGTGACTTTTAGTGCTTCAATATAATCTATAAACGGCACCTTTATGATAAACATTTCATAAATCATACATTTATCAATCTGAAGGAATAAGCAAACCATTTAATATTATAAACATAATACCAAAGTTACAATACTCAAGACGATATCGTTTCTGTCATTTAGACTTCATCAGTTGAGCTCCAATTTGAAAAGTATGTGATTTTTTCTAAAGATAAAATGGTATCATACAAGGCCAAATAATAACTCTAAAGGTGTAGCCGAAATCCGTCTAAGAGTAACCACTATAACAAATGACTATCTTAGCTTTAGAAAAATTTAAACGAAAGCATTGCATTTATTTGAAAACTTGAACACAAGATCTAATCTATGATTCTTCGTGTTTTCTTAAAAATCAGTTTCTATCAATAAATATGATCACTGGTATTTGAGTTAATTTTGTGTATCACCTAAATGTATAGGGTCAAAGGTCACCATAACTTCTTTGAGATGTCAGTAATACATTATATACAATAAATATTTTATCGCATGCTCGATACGGTCTTGATTAAATGTGTGAGACCAAATTGTTATGGTACGATGAAGTTTCAGGTAGATAGCACTATATATATTAAACATACATGTATATATATATTAAACATACATGTATACATATATGTATACAGACAAACAGACAGACAGACAGACATACATACATACATACATACATACATACATACATACATACATACATACATATATACATACATGCATTCATACATACATACATAGTGACTAACGTATATTTGTTTGTTTTGTTTACTCAATTTTGAATGTAATTAACATTACAAGAATCATTAACCGATGTGTTTTGACTTCAGTTTTAAAGATGCGATTTAGAATGTAGCCATAGAAACGTATATTTACCTAGAGATGTGGTCATTTAACTTAACTGATATTAATCATGCATACTGTTTTGTTTTGTATGTATTTAATATTAAGTCATTAAGTGTCTACTGCGTCGCCTAATTAGATTATAAATTGTTATTGCGTTTTATACTTCAGATTTCTCATTATGTTAAATAAACCCCAAGTTACGTGTAACCTGAACACTTTACACATACGGTTTATAGAAACATTAAGTGTGAATAAAACTTATATACTAAAACACATATTACAAGATGTATTAATATTTATGTTTACCTACTTTGTACCTCAAACGTTACATTAATACAGAAATGTACCAGATAAATGTCGTACTGACGTTAGGGAAATCGTTCGCTGTATTTTGTCAGACGTTAGCCTGTAAGAAATCGTATTGATGCCATATTGTCATATTTGATTAATATAGACAGACGATAAACAAAAATGTTTTCCAATTCACGATGTTTCTCTCTTTTTTGTCTAACTTTCTCTTTCATTCTTTCTCTCAATCGCTCCATCTCTTTCTGTCTCTCCGACTCTCTATCTGTCTGTCTGTCTGTCTGACCCTTTTCTCTCTGTCTCAGATCAATCCCAGATATAACAGCTTATACACCTATGATATTTACCTATTTTTTCCCTTAAGTTATCTTCATGACGTCATCGTATATTGCCTCGAGCCACCAGACAATTGGACAAACGATTTACTGTCCTGATACTATAATTCATTAAGTTTTTGATTTCAATGAGTAATGAAATCTTTTCGGACCTTCGAACAATACACAAATAGACATTTAAAGATTATTAGTTTTCTTGATTTGTTTTATAATTACAAATGTACAAAGACTAGCGTACAAATGCTGAAAATGATGAACTTTGATGTACATATATAAATAGAATTGTTCTGAAATAGAAAATTTACAATGAAGTATTTTCTGCGTTCAAAACAAAATGGTAATTTAATAGGGTGTACACAGTCTATTTGATCTTTATCCAGACAAAGAATAATTATTTGTTATACATTTCTACATTTAAGAAAGGTACAAATATTTATTTTTATATCAATATTACTGTCATTACGTGTTATCAGTCAATCAAATGTCAAACATTGGGGTGCAGAATAGAAGAATTAAGACCAGTGAATTTCGAAATTATACATAGACCTGTCCAAATACGTTGCATGTGCTAAAACAGAAGAAAGTTGAAGAAATAAATCTCACTTTTAGCATCCTTTAATACAAATGACAATTTACCCGTTCGTTCCACACTTGTTTTAATTGGATTTGATGGCGGGTTTGACTGGAAAATAGGGGATGCTTATTCCTCCATGGCACTTAATCCCACCTCTGGATTTCAAGAGGTCCTGTTTGAGCATTTTTTCGAGATTTGTATCTATATCCTGGACATTCTAAAGATTTATACTTTAGTATCTGAGAATTTTTATATTTTATGATATTTTGGAGAAATGAAATTGGCATCCCAACGATATATATGTATAGATAATTTTAAAGGGTACCTTATATATATATATATATATATATATATATATATATATATATATATATATATATATATATAATATATATATATATATATATATATATATATATATATATATAAACTTTATACGACCTAATGACGGATTTAAAAAAAAAAGTACCAGTCAACCTGATACGAGAAATACATGTAGTATGATATCTTATTTAGCAGATACTATATAAATTTGGATTATTGAATTCAACAATTTTATACAGATTTAGTATGTACGTAACAAACTATAATCCAGCAGTCAGTACGAAAGGGGGTGCAAGACAGGCAATGGAACCGTGAACATTTTGGTAACTTTTTGTGCTTCATGACCATAGCAAACGATTTTATTGTATAACATATTGTTACTCTTCAATCCTTAAGTAGATAGGAATATCCTTTTAAAAAAACAACCGCACCTATAGCCTCATTTACGTATATAGGTTTGATTTTGATTTTGATTTTTTGTTTTACGCCATACTCAACAATTTTTCAGTCATATGATGGCGTCCAGTTTTTATTGGTGGAGGAGAAACCCCGGTTACCTGGGTAAAGACTACCGAACTTCCGCAAGAAAACTGGCAAACTTTCCTACTTAATTCGAAATAACTCTAGCGTATATATTTATTTATCAAAGGTATACATATCGAAAAGAGTGTTCGGTTGGTCAATATAAAGTTAATAACCAGGTGAGCTACAAATGTAGTGGACCGAGTATACTAGTGTACAAGAAATAATGGTGTATCTCGTGCGTTAGATACCTATAAGTATTGTCAGGTGAATAGAGGTGTCATTCGAGCCTTTGTCACGAAAGCGTTTACAGCAAAAATATATCGGCGTGGTACATAATGTCAGACCCAGCGGATGAAACGCAAACAACGGAACATGCATGCGGGTCTGGATCTTCCACAGAAAATTCTGACAGTGTCGCATTTGCAGCCTTTGATTTATTCAAGACTTATCTTGACAAGAAACTTGAGTTTTTCAAGCGTGACATATCAACAGAGTCTGAATTGAAGTCCCAGGATATTGCTAAAAAGTTGAAAACTGAACATTCGTACAAATTCAAATATACTGGAAACAAGAAACAATATGATTTTAATGAGCAGATTTATTCAGAAGTGTTGAAAATTGACAGGGCTGCTGAAAACAAAGATTTTTCATATATCAAAGACATTTGCAATGAAGTCAAAAAACAACTTCATAAACGAAATAAATGTATCAAACTTGCGGACAAATCTCCAGGTGGTTGGGACACAGTTTGCGAGTATTTATCAGACGATTTGGCGTCAGACACCGACGACGAAAAACGTATTCGGTCAGCTGAAAGCAGAGTCTTACGAGCCAGGAAACAAAGGAAACGCCCTATCGATCGCAGGAAGGAATTTCGTCACTCATCGTCGCAAGATGTGCGTCAGGATGTGCCTACTCCTAATCATAATTTTCGTGGTCGTAAATTCTACCCAGGTGCAAAGTCAACAGATATCTGTTTCGCATGTAACGAAAAAGGACACTGGAGAAAAGACTGCCCAAAAGTCGCCAAACAGGACCAGTGACCCTATCGATGATAAGTATTTTATTGATCAGTCTAATTTGAACTGTGATTTGAACTTTTTCAATAATACCGAATATGAAATTGACCAAAATGAACTTAAAACTGTGAAAAATGTTTGTGTTGAAAATGGGGTTAATTTGTTAATTTCTTTTAATGTTAAAGGTAGATTGAAAGCAAATATAAAATTTTGGGAATCGATTGACGCTAGTTCTTTTATTTTGAATATTTTGAAAAATGGTTGTATCGCTTCCTGAAATCAAGATAAATTCTAACAATAGGTCTGCTATTGAACATTCAGAGTTTGTTTCGGATGCTGTTTATGAATTATTGAACAAACGATGCATTTTCAGGTTAATTTTCCTCCCCATGTCGTAAACCCCTTAAGTGTGTCTTTTAATAGTTCCGGTAAAAAGAGACTAATATTAGATTTACGTGAAGTAAATTTACATGTACAAAAGACCAAGTTCAAGTTTGAAGATTGGCGCACAGGTTTACAATATTTTCATAAAGGAGATTTTATGTTCAAGTTCGATTTAAAGTCAGGGTATCACCATATTGATATAGCAGAATGGTGTCGGACTTTTCTAGGTTTTAAATGGAAAGGAAAATATTATGTTTTCACAGTTTTGACTTTCGGTTTGTCTTCTGCCCCATACATATTTACCAAAGGTTAGATAATGGCGTGAAAATGGGGTAATTATTGTGTTGTATTTAGATGATGGTTGGTGTGTTAATCGTGATTATCATTCAAGTATTCGAGATTCAAAATTTGTTTTTGATTCATTGAATAGGGCAGGTTTTGTTGTGAACATTGATAAGTCTATCAAGGAACCGGTCACATTTCTGACATGGCTGGGTTTGAATTGGAATTCAGAATGTTATTCCCTTTCTATTCCAGATCAAAGGATTCAGGAATTAATTTGTTATATAAATAAGATATTATATAATTTGTGTAATGTATCTACTCGGTTGTTAGCGAGAGTTACGGGTAGAATTATATCTATATCGCCAGTGATTGGTAATGTTGCTCGCATCAAAACAAGACATTTGTATAGGTGTATAGAATCTAGGTCTTTCTGGGATTATTTGTTTAAGCTTACAGATCAAACTGTTATTGACGAGTTGCTATTTTGGAGGTCAAATATCATTGGTCTAAACTGCAGGGAGTTGTCTGATTACAAAGTTCCTTCGGTAATTTGTTATTCAGATGCAAGTAGTTATGCTTGTGGAGTAGTGACATGTAAAGGTGATCTAGGCGTTTTTCATAAAATGTGGTCAGTAGAAGAAATTAATACAAGCTCTACTTGGAGAGAGCTTAAATCTATTGAATTGTATGTTCGTACGTTTCAAGCAATATATTGTGCTGAAGATACTAGAAATTGTTTGTTTATACAAGAGACCCACTTGGGTCAAGTCAGTGTGTATTGGAAGTGTGATCAAGAATACAAAATAACCCACTGGGGTTATAATCACAGCGTTTTGTATGTATATGGATGCCCACTTGGGTTATCATGACGGCGTTCAGTGTGTATATGGATAACCACTTGGGTTATAATGTAGGTGTACATGTATATGGATACTTAATTGATTTCCATTCATAGAATATATATAGTGTTGGAGTCAATTTTGTAAAATAATAATAATAATAATAATAATAATAAATAATAATAAATGAATAATAATAATAATAATAATAAAAATAATAATGTATTTCAAAGTAAAGTTTCTATGATGACTGTTGACTTGTTTTCTTTCTCAACACGAATTTCAGAGTTGTTCAAAGTTGGACGTTGGAAAAAGTTGGCTAATGAAAAAGACGTGTATCTTCAAGAACTCGGTTCCAAATTACCTGAATTAATCATCAATTCAAAGTCTATGAATACAGTTAAAAAATATAGTTTTGGTTACAAGGCATGGTGTGTATGGTGTAACAAGTTTGACTCTGTATCTTACATGCCTGCTACAGATTATCATGTTAGTTTATATGTGATAGATTTGATACAACAAAATAAGTCGGTTTCCACTATCGAGAAAGCTATATATTCTATAAGTTGGGCGCATCAAATAGCTGGTTTTGATTTTGTGTCGTTTCAGGTTCAGCTGAACACCACACAGTTATCGGTTTTTACTTGTACGCTAATACTTGTACGCTAATAAATGCTTCTTGACAAGTGGCACTTTTCAAATGAGAGTTGTGTTTTATTTGACAAATTATTTATGTTCGTTTGAGGGAGCGAATTAGAACATAAAGGTAATATTTCAACTAGTTTGAATCTGTGTGATCTCATATCGTCGTCATATAATGTAATTCTATGTAGTCTATATTTCTGAAGGCTGGCGTAGGACCCTTCCCATGCTGAGACGAAACGTATAAATGGTTTTTCCTACAATCCATTTCCTTTGACACATTTTAAATACAAAATACAGAATTTTGAACAAAATTGAATTTTTAAAATTACTTTGTCAATATTTATCTGTTGAGTAATGAAAGTCCAATCTTTACATTTTTACATTAATCTGCCTTGATTTTGCAACAAAATAAAAAAAAGTATAATTGGGGTAAAAATGCAGTTAGAATTTACTTCCCTCTCAGTTTAGAAGGAGAAATGAAATCATAATATTAGCACGTGGATGAAACCGATGACGGTTATCAGTCTATAACATGAGGTGATTTGAGTTATGTTTCACGTGATCGTCCAAACCACGCGGAAGTAATTATCAAAACTCCTATACATCTATTATTTCCCAGATTTTAGTGTGTGTGTGTGTGTGTGTGTGTGTGTGTGTGTGTGTGTGTGTGTGTGTGTGTGTGTGTGTGTGTGTGTGTGTGTTGTTCAAAAGTGTTCTTTTACCCTTTCAAAATTGAACAAAATGGCACAGACAAAATGACAGACAGGGAAGTCTAAAATTCTACATTTTCCCTCTTGGTTTTTGTACTTAGATGGACAACGCAGCTCTTTTTTATTTCGTGTGTCCAAATTATGGGTACCATTCTTTCAAAAATGATAGTATCAATCATCAAGAGGTTCAGGAGTGTATATACTAATCTGGTTAGCGTTGGAAAAACAATAACATCTGATAACCCAGAAGTGAGATCAGATGCCAAGGAGAAGAAAGCATCCCCTGTCTACCAGTCACACCTGCCTTGAATCTTAAGTCGAATTCAACAAAAACAATGTAGGGAATAAATAATTGTCACAATGGCTATAGACAAAACAACAACCACCATCGATTAGGAAACTGAACTTTTCAGTTAGTAAAAAATGATAATTTTATGAAATTTGGTAACAACATCTTGAATGTGGTTTTAGTATCAATTAGCTTCTGGAATTTTGATTAGCTAAATACATGTTCTCTAATCAGAGTGGCATAAATCCTCTTTATAAAACGCCTAATTATACCGGGCAACGGGCACTTTTACCGCGTGTCTATACATCGCTCTTACAGTCAAACCCTTTTGGTAGATGGTGTTTTCTTGCCAGCGAACATATCTGACCAGCATTGAGGCAATATAAACATTATTGAAGATAGTAAAATGTTGTGGGTTTTTTTTTGTAGTTGTTGTTGTTGTTATTGTTGTTCCCTTGAGGGGTTAAAGCGAGAGACTGACACGTACTAAATCTATTATGACCCTTTCCCGAGGAAACCATTCTCCTATGGTGTTGTCTGGAGAGGTATCATTCAAACGTCTTCGTTTCGGGGACTCTACCTTTCCAGACAAAACTATAGGAGAATGTTTCACTTGGGATTAATATTGTAATAATAGATTAATAGTCTCTTAAAATCCACTAGAAGTAGGGGCGTACTATACCCTTTTAAATTGAAAACTGTGTAAAACATGATAAATATATTCACGTTTAATTTTTCCGGTTCTCTTATGAAAATACATGTATATTGCGTTTGTATTTTGTCAGGTCATTGACATTGATTCTGTCACCAAGGAGACAGAGCATCTCACTTCGCAACACGACGCCTACCACCTCTAAGCGGCGAGAACACAAACTTTATTAGATGCTAATGTGAATATATCGGCACGTTTGACAGCTTTTGTTTCCTTAGTAACTTGTAACCACCATATCACCTCGAACATTAACACTGATTGTCATCATACGATGCAGAATATGTATTGAGTATGTCGTAAAACAACAACAAAGCAAACATTTAGGACCACAAACATATCTGGACGATCGATCGGAAGAAGATTAAATTTTCGTTATATAATGCATCTACCTACACATTTGACACAGAAGCTGTGGAATAGGAACATAAAGGTCTATCTTTTACTAAAATTATCTCTATTGTTCTCAACAATTGACAATTTATAGAAACCAATGACTCATATCGACATATTTAAATGGCGCGTCATTTCTCAAATATTCGGCGGCTAAAT
The DNA here is from genome assembly GCA_030159075.1 of Atrina japonica. Classification (NCBI taxonomy): domain Eukaryota; kingdom Metazoa; phylum Mollusca; class Bivalvia; order Pterioida; family Pinnidae; genus Atrina; species Atrina japonica. The sequence continues at coordinate 1,141,071 of BROG01000076.1, read as the reverse complement.
TCTTGCCATTTCCTTCATGTTAGTTACACAAACAAAAATAATTCTAAACATGTGTGACATAATGAGTTTATCGGAGTGTTAATTAGAGTCAATGTAATATGTTCTTGTTCAATACACGACGTCCAAGCCCTCAGACAATACGCATCTGTAAGCCAAATGTAGGTAGGTCAAACATACATAGAAGAGGTCCTCGTCGGAAAGACATAAAATGCTTAGCAAACAATGGTTACACTTTCAAACGTAATAAGCTCATAAATCAATCTTCACGGGTCCGTAAAGGTTCTCCCGGTTTGCGTGTCCCCCGTACAATTTAGGATAGATTAAAGAAAAACGACGTCGATAATTACATATAAGAGTTGCTCTTTGTCATACATTGTAATCGTGTGTAAAACATATCGATATGTCTGTTGATGCGGGATATAATCTGGCGATGAAAATGACCCTGTTTGAAAATCTTACACCTGAGCGCTATGTGAACAATTTCAAATATTGTGATTAAAACCGATCAAAGGATTCGGACACTGTTATCGCTCTGAAATTGTTTTTTTTTAAATCATATCATTTTGATGGAGATGAGATCGCTTTTTAGTAAAGGATTTCGATCACAATTATCGGTGTCTGTCGGTCCCAATTTTCCTGTCTCTACTTTTTCATAAATAAATTAAAAGGACTGTTGTCACGCTTATTGGTTGATAAAATATAAAGAAACATCTATATTGGAGTATGGAGTATGTAAAATAATTATGAAAAAATATTTAATCTTACATTATATTAAATATGTGCAACAGCTCTTTACATTGGGCTTTCAATAACGTATTTTATCTATATCTATTTATAACAAGCCGTCGCCAATTCATTAAAAGAGAAAAGTGCTGCGGCATTTAACGTGTGCTACGAGATTTTGATATTCAAAGATGTAAAGTGATTCTATTTACACCAACAGTTTTTAGGTATTCAATATTGACTAGTTCTGAATGGTGAAGCAACTTATCCATGTAAAGACCAGCCTGCTTCAAGCAAAATTTTCCTATTCGGATCTAGATATGCTCGAACCCACGCTAACTCGACGTGAGAGATGTCGTGGTATTAACACTTGTGTAAGCATCTAAATTCCAAAAGTATTGGGACATAATTGTTCATTTTGGTCGGATATATATATATATATATATATATATATATATATATATATATATATATATATATATATATATATATATATATATATATATATATATATAATATATATATATATATATATATATATATATATATATATATATATATAATTGATTTATACTTTGGTATCTGAGATTTTTATATGATAATAACCTCATGGGTATATGTCATCAACAACAATAGGTCATTAAAAATAATATTGCTATAAAAGTGCATTTGGCATTACGTCACGGGCTAACAAACCTTTTAGGTACCTATGAAAATTATACTTACTTTATTGGTTATAATCATAAGTTACCCGGTTGATACTCGTGTAGGTAGTAATTAACAACTGTTTGAATAAGCTCGTTTTTTTTTTTAGACAATAGTTAAAATTAAGTTCTAGAATACATATATATTGTTATAAAAAAAACAATGCAATTTCCTTATGACGGCCACCCACTATAAATTAGCACGTTGTCTTAGCGATTTAAGACAGCGAATGACAGATGTTGTCGTGGTTACAAGCGAAATTCATATATCACTTATTTCAATATGATTGCAGGTGTTGAGTGATTATTAATTTCTTTACATATTCCTTGTTAATAAGATATATCTTATCCCTTTAATGTGGCGACATTTCGAAGCGTATCGGTAGAAATATTACTTTTGATCCGACCGCAAACACGTGTACGTACGTAAGCTTTTATCTAGATTCATCGGAATTTCGTTTTCGTTAATTCTATTGTGAAAATGTCGAACACAGATATTTACAATATCCCCGCTTACCTAAACCTTACTCATTTTACATGCATCAAATAATACAAAATTCGGGTGCTACATATGTATTGCTTAATTATTTCTTTCCGCAAAGGATCAAGGTTTTACGTTAATGTTATCGAACTGTACTACATGTGTTTCTTTAGAATTTTAAATGTAATAACATTAAATGGTTTTGTAACATAACGTCAACCATATACAAAACAAAATATTTACCACCACAGAAGCCGGGCCTTTACAACATATTCAAACGTGAAATTGAAAGATGTATATAAACAGAATTATTCAAACCAAATTCAATTAGGATTTTTAATAGACTGTCATAAAAGTAATCAAAAAATCAATTAGATTGTGAGGAAGTCAAATGTCGTATTGAATGCTACCTCCGGAGACGATACTCAGAACTTGTATCAGCACCTGTGCAATTAAAACCGCTACTTATTCTTCACTATTTGAGCGACAGTATTCCCCATATATCTAACCAACATCTAACTGTCGATTTGCCCAGTATCTTTTGATCTTTTTGTTAATATTGTCATGTTTATTTAACTGCTCAGGTATTAACGATTCGCATCGAGGAACTAAACATAAAGTAAACAAATCTGTCGCGATAAGATTGCTTGTGTACGAATAGATATTTAGCAGTGTGACAATTACACTCCGGTAGATGATTCTACTTCTTCATACGGTAAGCCACATGAAAACAACCTTATAAATAGTTTCCTGTCTAGGTATAAAAAGTGAAACGGATTATATATTAACACCTGTCAGGTATTGCTACTCACCTATGTAGATATATATGCCAAAATCCGAGTCATGGGTTGAAAATGACAGTTAAAATAATATCTTTCTCTTAAATCTGATGCAAGCGACAACCGATATGAAACCGCTATGTACTTATACCCAAATAGTCGGCAGTTTGATGTTCACCTCTATGAAACCAATTTTTAGATAAGAATTTCAATCGATCTGTGGTAGTATTAAGATCTTTAGTATTACAGCACAAAGATTCATGTGAATTAACTGTTATATCCTCGTACAAAGAAGATGTTATATTATAGAAAATGACAAGTAAAAGGATTTTTCAAAACATAGAAATGAAAATATTTGTAAACTTTGATCGTTTATATGTTTTTGTTTTCTCTACTCTTAATGACAGAAAAAACAGCTGATTGATTGGGGAATTTCTTTGAACAAATACAGTCATTCCGCGGTTTGAAATTGACTGACATGTGGAGTTAGAAGGCCCTTGACCTCAAACTTTTTATTTTCACAATCCTAAGCCAGTATAAACGTTCTAGACATATTTCTTTCCTGAGTACATACCTTTTATTATATGTGCTTTATATTAATATTTAGAAACATGTCCGTCCTATATGCATTTGGTAGAGGTATAGGCGATCTTGAAGCTTATTGAAATATAAGTTAAAATGTTTAGGTCCTGCAAGGTAATGCTGAATTGAACACTAATGTGTGACTACTTATCACAATATATCATGGTGTATATCCGATTTTGTGACCTTGGAATTTTAAGTACTCACTTCCCCGCAGCCTTGAGACTCATTTTATCCATTTTATCACGAAAACATATCACCCGATGTACATAAAAATACATGTACTTGATTGCAAAAAAAAATAAATAAATAAATTGATTCTTCTGTGCTGTCGATGTTTAAGTTTTCCCAATAATATCCCATCTCTATAAAGAAACAATCTGGAGAAAAGTCGCAATTTTTTATCTGTGCCTATATATATATATATATATATATATATATATATATATATATATATATATATATATATATATATATATATATATATATATATATATAAATCTAAAATACCAAAGTATAAATCGATAGAATGTCCAGGAAATAGATGCAAATCCGGTAAAAATGGACAAACACGGACCTCTGGAAACCAAGAGGTGAGTCCTCAGTCCAATGAAATACGTGAGTAGTGAATCCTCTTCACAATTGGTACAGACGTCTCAACAACCGCCAACGAAAAGGCAACTCAACATTTCACTTAGTGAAACAGAGTAATCGCAAACAAGATTATTATACCGACCATAAAATTTGCGGAACGTTGACATTAAACGCGGTTTTCGATATCCCTGTGTCAATAATTTGTCAGTGAGTAGTTTACCTCTGTATATGAAATCTTCATATGTTGTACACGCCCTGGCATATCGGATCATTTGTGAAATATAAATTCCATATGCGGGTGACCGAGGGATATTACTATATTTGGATTAAGATATATTTACCGTAAACTGGGATATTTTGCCATTGTTTAATTTTGGGAAATTCGGCCACCCTATCAAAATGACCAAATTAAGTACTTAATGTTTCTACCGGCACTTTTTAAAAAATAATCTAGTGTTTAATTAACAAACAATGTTTTTTATTATATAACTGTTTTGGCGTTAATCTTAATTAAGTACCACGTGAGGCGTTAATTCTAATTTTTAATATTTTGATATTCCAAACACCTGAAATGTTCGACAAGACAAGATCGAGGTCTGATGAAAGGCCAAATTTAAACATTATAGAAACATAAATGGCCAAAATTTAACAGACCAAAATATTTTATCATCAATGTGGCCAAAATTTAGCGAAGCCAAAATATCCCAATTTACGGTATATGGACTAATGCCAAAGCAGTGATGATGTTTTAATGTATGTAATTGAACAGGCACAGGTGGCACGAAATGAATCGAAATGAAATATAAAACAAATACCGATTCATTAAGGTTTTATGTTACAGAAAAGAACTATATATATTTAAGAAGTGTTAAGACCGAGGAAACTTTGATAGCATTTACCAACAGCGTGATAGCGTAGATAATCATGACAAATCCTACCGTGTGAAAAACGGAAATCAATTTTACGTGTACGCAGCAAATGCATTTCGACTACATCTCTCTATATGTATATGATCTATAACTCGCTTTAAACGGTTACTATGTCCATATATTTTAAATCCACTTATGTTTGAATGTAGTTTTGATAATTCGATATTTGTCGAGGTATATAATACGATGTATATGGGATGAGCGTGTTTAAAACGATTATCCAATGATACACAAATTAAATATTATATTTGGATTGGTATTTCCAAAAATACTTCTATAGGAACGAAATGGAAATAGCATATAACGACCCATAAGAGAGTATAGATTATGTGTTTATCGACGTTTGAATGGCTGGTCGCCGATGGATAAATAATTGATAATGGTAACTTTGTCTGTTTTATCAATTTGTCACTCCTCTGACAAAACATACTTATTATAATACCATTTGCAGTGATTACACAGTTCTCTTATCGGAAGCGTAAGGAAGAAGAAGCGAATCCCAAAATCAACCCAAACACCTCTTTGTGTGATTTTGTTTTCTCTAGCCATTCTTACAAAAAAAAAAAAATATGGCTCTTCCGGTAAATAAAGTACTTCCATTGACTTGACATGCATTTATAGCACACATCAGTTTTTGATGTACCTCACCTTAAGCTGGCTGCATCTTCACAACGTGAAATATAATCAAATGGAAGTACTTAGCTAAAGTAAAAGAAATCCAGATGAATAATGTAGAACAAAAACAGGTCTGGAATGTGCATCAGAACATGTGCACTTTACGCCAGACTGTGGAATTAAGAATCAATATAAAGCTGTTGGCAACTTCAATTTGTCTGGCATGATATTTTTCTTGTCAGAAAATATAAATAGGCTAAAGTGTCTTTTTTGGTCTGAATTATTATTAATACCCGGCATACCTGAAATAATTTCACACCTTATTCTGAGATTTAAGAAAGGTATGGTGTGTGTGCCTACAGATAGTCTTAATATTCGACATTAAACAAATCCGATTTTCGACGTTAACATTAAAAATTGGTTTAGTTTGAGAGGATTAACAGTATCTACCCCGGGGACATAACATACTATGCATTTAGGAACAATATTTACTACTTTCGTTGATAAAGTTCTGCTATGTATTTAAACATTAAGTCAAGAGGTTCCCATCCTTGGTATATTTCCTTGTGTGAACAAAAATAAAAGCCTTACATCTGGATGAAAACTTTCAAAAATTGTCGTATAATAAAATAATTCAAATGTACAAAGAGATGAATGAAATTAATTAAAAATAAACATATATCCTTCCTATAATGGTATGCATTGATCGATTAGGCCAAGTCGGAATGATATATATTTTAAACAAACCATGAATTCTATTAAGAGTGATCAATATTCTTTATTGATTGCATATAATCATTTCTGTTTATCCGTGTTTGAATATACATGTAACTGTATTTTTGCTTTTCATTGTGTTTTTAAAACAAGTTAATTGTTATGAATTGGGCAATAATTAATTGGAGCCGGCAGTAGCTAATTGGATTATTTTTTTTTTCCTATAAGATCTTTTCAACAAATTATTAATTACCGTCCCTCCATCCTCACGTATTCGGATAATGGTAACAGAGTCGACCTTTAGCATTGATATATTTCTAGTGTTCGTGAAATCCGCCGACACCGACAAGCTTACCGAGCAGTTTTTCGATGTCCGTATTGATTATTAATGTTTAGTATAACGATTAAGAAATGCTACGGGAAGGAAAATGCGAATTCCAATATCTTGTGCACCGTGGTGTAATGGCAAAGGAACATTCCACAAAATCGGGACACCTTCTAACACAATAGAGTGGGAAAAGATAATGTTTTTTAGATCTTGGATTCAGTTCTGTTTCAGCAATGAGTGAACAAATATGTCAGAAATCAAAATGCATACTTGTAGAAAACCACATTGGTAGGGTTGAAAGAATCTTTGAATAAGATTAAATAGACAAAGATATACAGACACTCTGAAAGAAAACAAAAGATATGATTTCAATTATTTCAAACTTTAATTTTTCGTTTACAAATACCGCTTTGGTATCTACATTTTTGTATAATTCCTCAAGTACATGTTATTAAGAATTCGTGTTCAGCAATCCCTTTGATGGCAGAAATACCATACGGAATCTTTACCACACAGCTCAAACAGGAATTCGGAGAGGGATATTATATTTTTAACTTTCAAAGACGAGAGTCAATCGCTTTGTCACGTTCCGGGACTATATAATCATAAAATTCATATTCAACAAGCCGTGATTGACAAATTGTTGTAACAGGGTTTTAGTCACAGCGACAGCAAAGTAGTAATTACGAATCAAAATCTGCCAATGAATGTTCAAATCGTTAGTTTCCAATGTCTGTTAATCGTAAATGATTAGAGGATGTGAGATGAATTACGACTTAATATGACATATTCTTCCCTACTAAACACCGCCACAATTACATTTCATGGTTCTCGCTTCTTTTAACAAAATACTTTCTATTATAATATCCTCTTCATTCAAATGTTCCGACACACTGTCATTCTATTTCCCGCTGTGACTGCTAAATAAGATTTAAATCAAAAGGTATCAGTCGACCAACATCGGAGTAATTTTTCTTCACTTAATTTGCCCTCAATTATAGATGGTAGTATGTTTTCTGTATGAAAAGTTGTCAATTTAAAATATTCCTACACATACTTGCAACTATTGTGTGCGGATAATCCGACTTCATCAAGTTTCATTTACAGATTGCTCATGGAATCAAACTTCGACTCTAGATTTCTTTGTAAATTTGAGATATCCTTTTTCTGTAAAGATATTTAAGTAATGCCTCCCGCTGTTCATTTAAATCAGTCGTATATTGCTATCTTTTACACATGATTATTCCTTTTTTCATACAAGTTTCAAGCATTCACCTCGAAACTTATCGAATGAAATAATTTCATTTCTGTTTATCAACGACATGATGAAGAACGATATAGAAATTTATGGTGAATTCAACATATTATCTGTAAATCATTACTCTTTCAATTTCGTCCATACTGTTAATCTGTCACGTATAGGCAAACCACTCGCGGTGGTCTCTTGGTAAAGCGTTCGAATTTGAAGTCCCTGGCTTTGATTCCCGATGCCTATTCGTTGTGTGCGTTTCTTCGCCATGTACACAGCATTAGAAACGAAGGACATGAGTCTTTCGTATGGGTCATAGCAAATGTCAGAATCATTGAGATTCACCTACCGCCGGTAATGTTTCCATATCGGTGAAAGAATTTATTTGCGGGATGTAAAGCAACGAAATGTAGAAACGGAAAGATACGTGTGTTCACTTCAAATACCAGTAGCCATACTTTACATTAAAGTTGGGGCCTCCGTGGTCGAGTGGTTAGAGCATCGTACTTTAAACCATAGAGTATCTCGAGAACGACCTATTTCAATAGAGAAAAACTAGGTTTAACTGCGTCATAGTCATATCAATGTAATTTTGCCGCAGTTAATCCTAGTTCTCCTCATGTAAACCTATTTTAAGTTAATGTGTGTTATGAGAAAACCTGGGATTTATTAGAGAAAAACTAGGTTTAATTCGTATCCAACATAAACTGGAGAAAACTAGGTTTACCTGATAAAACTAGGTTTAACTCATTCAATTATGTACATATACTACATAAGAACTCCCAGTCGATGTTAATTATCATTAAAATATTATCACATTAAACATTAAAAATTTCAAGCAGTGTTAGTCACAAAATATTTTCTTATACAGTTGCTCATATTTTTGTTCAGCATGAAAGATACTATACAATGAGACACTTTAGTTGGAAAAGGAAGAAGAGACACTACAATTAGAAACCTTTATTCAACAACATGAAGCCTGAAGCTTGCTAATAGTCCTTGTGACCGATTGATTAAGATATGCATAAATCAATGACACAGACTGCATTTATGTTTTATTTAATAAAATTCTTGGCATATGTCGTCTGTGAGACACACTCTTTTATTGATTAAAAAATGATATTGACACATTAAAAATCTTAAAGTGACATAGTTATGTTACAAGTCATTTTAATTCTTAATAGATTAACCACACTAAGCATATATATATATATATATATATATATATATATATATATATATATATATATATATATATATATATATATATATATATATATATATTATATGAAAGTTAATACTTTAACAGTGAACAATATATCGCTACGGTTGATTGCTTGCCGAGTATTGAACGTTTGCTAGCTTTTCATGTTATATCCAGGTACGTAATAAGACACACAAAAGCTATCACTGCATCTGACATTGTCTTCAAACTTTTATTGGTTAATCATACGGTACTTTAAATATTTGTATATATCCACTTTAATTCCTTCCAGAAATATGAGTCAGAAAGTTTGTCATGTTTTACGTTTATTTAAGTCTGGACAACCATTTCATTCATACTGAAATCATCTACGTATATTTGAATATGCCAGTGCATTTCTTTCTTTAATTTATTTTTCCTGTTTCCACGTCGATTGGAAAGTCAATAATTTTATATCTATTCAACAGATCTAACTTTCAAAGAGGAACTGAATTGATTTTGGAGATTCTTCGCTAACTTAATTTTTCACTGGTGACAATCGTTATAAAACATAATAGGAGTTTAGGTATGCATTAACGTTGCAATATATACACCCACTCAATCGATAAACATCTGGTTGTTGTACGTGATCAATAACCGGCAGTTATTCATATTTTCCCATTCACAGAAATACGATTAATTGATTACATTCAGTAATAAAATGTGACTAGTAATATCAATTTGCGATTCAGTGGTTCTATATATACGTATTTACGTAAGATGTCATTCCTTTTCTGAGAGTGAATCGTGTCCGTTTATTACTCAGTCTGCTTGTACGTGCATACGGAAGGATAAATAAACTACAATATTATGTCGGTGGCTATTACCATCGCGTTCTAAAGTATTCTGTCTTTTCGTTAGTCGGAGTTATCTCCCATGTCAGCAGGTTTCGATTGTGACGTCATATCTTTGCGTGAGAATAAAACGTCATTTTCACAAAAACACATGACGTCACAATTGAAAACTTTTCTCATTTTACGCACAAATAAATGACATCACAACCGATACCTGCTGACAAGGGAGATAACGTTGACTAACGAAAATACCTAATTACGTGACTTGCCTCTATTAGGCACGGATTCGAACTCCACTAGTAATTGGAACCTGAGCTGGTTATGCGAGGAAGTTAGCAAATCCATTTGTGGGATCTTCAGGGATACATTGTGACTGGGGTACTCCAGCATCCTTAAAAACTGGTAACCACCTTATGGCCTTAAATTGATATGTGTCGCGGAAAATACTATCAAAACAAATAGTATTATGTCTCTTCAGAACTAAACCCTTTAAACCATAGAGGCCATAATAGACTTGTGAAAACAGTAGAAAATAGCATGCCATCTAGATACTTAGGGTTTGAGTTATATGATCAAAATCAAAACCATTTTCAGGACTATTTCCTTTAATTTATTACAAATAGTGTCCCCATAGCTTAGTGGTTGCAGAACATCGCGTTCTGGACCACAGCTTATCTCAACCCTTATCTGCTAACGCGGACGTGTCGAGAAATTACCCAGTTTATTGTTGAGTGACAGACTTTTCTCCTTCACAATTAAACACTTTTTGTCTTCGTAGTTGGTTGTGACGTAAAAACACATACGGCAAACAAACAATAATCTGTCAATTTGATTTAAAAATATAAACATAATACCAAAGTTATAACTGGTCGATCGTTAGCCAATTAGAGTTCATTCTAAAGGTAGTGGTATGATACAAGACCAAATAAAAGTAAATCAATATAAATGCATAGCCAAATCTGTCTAAGAGTAAACTCAGAGAACCGAGTCGTAAGAAAACATTACCAATCATGTAACATCATAACACTGCTGTTGTCAATGCATTGAATTGTTTTCACATATAAAGGCACTAACTATTGATAAATTTAAATATTCTTATGATATAAACGCATGTCAACGCAGTGAAAGTATACCAAGCTTACAAAAATGTAACTTCGGTTAAACGGTCCCAGAAAGACACTAAATTTTCGCTTAAATTAGGTCTAGACATTGGTCGAGGAAAATCGCATACTTCTTCAGTGCATGCCTCAATCTCTTACACAGAGTTGTTTTCGGCAAAATATATAAATCTACTATAGATTATTTTCTTCACAAGGTATCAGGTTTTTTTTTTCCATACGTTTTTAGTGCAGACAAAGAAACAATACTATTTGAGATGAGAATTCTTTTTTAAAAATGGATATAAATATAGGGACTATATTTTTGCGAAAAGTTTCCTTACTCTGTGTAATTTGGTGTTTATATACCTTCTGTGGGTTACATGAGCAAGTGTTTTGGGACTTCTTTCAGGACGTTGATAGATTGTTGAGGACTGCAAGGACCGACAACCCTGTGAAAGAGATTAAAAAAGCCTTTAACCCTATCCTTACAGGTTTCAATTTATTTACCTTACCATCTACCGCTAATTAATTGCAAGCTGTTAGAAAGCTGATTTTAATTAGATTTTTACATTATCTTTCTATTGTTACTACATACTAACATAATGATAAAAGAGCGGGATAAGCTATGTGTAGTGGTCAAACGTTGAGGAAAAGTAACAGATGGAGAATCCAAAAGTGTTGCTGTGAAAAGTATAGGTAGATTTACCGGGAAAATTGTGAGAGGGTGTGTAAACCTTAATTTGTGTCTGTCGATCTTGATTGGTTGTTGTTCTTTTATCTATTTATTTATTTTTCATTTCTTTTTGTTACAAGATAAACATTATTACACAGACTTTGACCCATATAGATAACTAAAAAGTCTTAAATCGATAATTTTCTAAATGGGTTTCACTTAATGTTAAAAAAGAATTCTCAAAGCGTATGAGACAGTGTAAGCTCTGGTACCCCACCCCATCCCGACCCCTCCGTATGTCGTAATTGGGGACACGGATCTTTAACAATGTCACGAGTGATATTTTTCACACTTAAAAGACTTTTATGCTGAATAGAAACGGATGAATAGCACCTATAAAAAGTCGGGTACCTCAATAGGACATTAAAAGATTTCTCACAAAATGCTCGAAATAATCGAATTGACGTTTTGTAGTATTGAAATAAAACCCATAATTAATTGCTTACGCATTATTTGATTAAAGAATCGGCAGACATGAAGGCTTCAGAGCTTTCGTTACGATAACCAATTTTGTTTAATTCTATTTGTTTTTTTAATGTTTAGACAGAGTTGTGACGTCATCATAACATATATTACCAATAGATCCATAGCAATGTTGTATTTTACAGGTATAATTCATATAAGAATAGATGCTCTATTGAAATCAATACCTTAATTTTAGAATGATTTAAAATAAACGTTAAACTGAATCGATATAACTATGAACTGTTATGATATGTAGTTTATGTACCTTTTGTTACGCTGAAAAATCCGGATCCGTTTACACGGTGCAGCATATTTAGAGTTTATATCACCGATAATCAATGTTGTTATTTGCGAGGTAATATATTGATTAAATGCAAATAAAAAAGTGATAAAATTGATCAAGATAAAACAAAAGGAGTTGCAGGATCGCTTACTAATATGTTCCTTTTTATGTTCCATGACGTTTACCTGGCATTTATTTTAAATGAATCTGTATAAAATAGAAATAACACTAACTAATTCCATGTAATCCATACAAGTTTAAAACCAGTACAAAAGTATACCACACGCTCTGTTTTAAATGTTTTATTCTAAATTTGGAGTATCTGAAACATGATGAATCATTTACAAACTTCGCCAACTTGCGTCAATTAAGTTTTATCATAGATTTTCGAAAATCGATGGCAAAAAATAGGCAAACATTTCACATTAGTGGAAATGCTAAACAATATGAAATTTCATGATAAATTTATACAAAAATTTCAAATTCCATAAAAAACATACTTGTACTTTTGTATTGATAATTGAAGACTTTAAGATGAGATATAGACTCGAAACTATAATGTTTTATCGGAAATAACTATTTGCCGCGATGTGCTGAATGCAAGCTACGAATGAACAGTATATACATATAGGCCTACAGAAAAATAACTAGTTACTTGGCTACACTGAAATAACAAGTCTTCTACACGGAGTTTACTGAAAGTTACAACGAACTACACCAGACGTATTAGGACTGTCTAAACTACAATGACAACAAACTACAATAGTCTGTCTATTATGAAAATGAATACGACTGGTCTGTCTGTCTAACTACAGTGACAACAAACTGCACTAGAAATATAAAAACTTTCAGATACCAAAGTATAAATCAATAGAATGTCCAGGACATAGATACAAATCCGGTAAAAATTGACAAACACGGACCTCTGGAAACCAAGAGGTGGGATCAGGTGCCATGGATGAGTAAGCATCCCCTGTCGAACGGACAAACCCGCCGTGAGTCCACAGTCAAGTCCAATGAAACACGTGCTGGGCCTTTGTAAATTGCAGTGACAACAAACTACACTTTTATAAAAGATAAATCTAATCTGTTCTGAAGATGACTAAAAACTATACTAGACCTGACGTCACCAAAGTTACCTGATACTAATATTCAACTTAACTTTAGTGATTTTAAGGTGAACACACATGTCCGTATATTAATGACATTCAATTTTAGATATTGATAGAAATCACTGCTCATTTGACGAAAACTTCAGAAATATTAAAAACTTGTTTTAGTACATATTCAAATTTTAAGTACGTAATCAATGTGTTTATTCATTTTTCATAGGAATATCATAAGGCCATTCCATGTTTTTTTATGTTAATCTTACTCGAAAACCTAACACACACAACCTGATAAAAAGCACAAAACCCTTCAAATACAATGGAGATCATGTAATAGAAATAAATGGCATCAGATAATGGAGTTAAGTTGAGTAAAGTGTCCTTCTAATCGGAGTACACTACAGTACCCTAATTGTGCTAAAGTACTTTAAATATTTGATGGTAGGTCTATAATAGCTTTATCTGAACACTTTGCCAACATCAAATCGAATGCAAAAGTCAAACCCTTCCATATTATGTGCTGTAAGGAACATACATTCCAAGATCATCAGTTGTGAGTTTGTGTTTTTTATGAATTGATGTCATAAACCAAAGCGCACGCGGATCTTAACATAGAAAAAAATCCTTGGAATGACCTAAGCGAGACTCAACATATTATGTAAGAACAATAACAAAACTTTCAGTCAGGTTCAGAAGTTAAAGATCATACAGTAAAAATAATAATCTAAATGTTGATCTCGAGTATTGAGTTTGGTGACTTTTGGTCTCGACCACAATAACACTTTCACGAAATCATTAAGGCTTGCATCATAATATAACAAATTTTGAATAATACAACAATAAAAAACAAACATACACAAATACATTCTATTATTTGGTGCGTTACTTTGAATTTAAACATTATAATCTTTAGTTATATAACCTAATGAGGTCATTGTCTACATATGAGAAATATTTCAGCAATCTATGATACATGTACATTTTAATTTTACTAATTCTCAATCAATCAGTCCCAATGGAATCCTACTACCACGCCGGACCTTGGATATTTCGGTTTAATGCACCGAATTCGATATCCCTACTATGTGATGACCATTCCCAATATAGGCCGCAGATTCTAAGAAATCTACATTTCAATAACGCTGATTTCAGTTACTATATTAAGGAGTTGCTTCATTTCCGCCACAGAATCTTGGTTAATATAATCAAAGATACCGTAAAAACATTATATGATTAATATCCATTAAGTAAAGAATATCAATTAAAAACAATTACTTTGTGACGCAGAAATGAAAAATGCCATATAAATTAGGAAGAAAACACCTTTTTAAAACCGAAGTCGTGCATGTAAAAATGTTAGATATTTTGTATCAATATTCCGGAATCAGTGTTCCAGTGTAATGTATCTAAAAATAAACCTTTGCAATTATGATTCATACAATTCATTGATCTTTAAATATCTTAATATTCCCATAATCCGTCTGACGTATATTATCATTTCACCGGAAATCGCTCTTAATTCAAAAGTATACTATTTTAACTAACACGCGTCTCTCAAGTATTACTTATATAGCGTTCAAATAGATTATGTGTATATAAACTATCGTTGAATAAGGAAATTACACAAAGAAATTTAGTGTAACAACAATTTATGCATTATATCGAGTAATTTCACAGTCAATTAGCTGAATTTTGAATTTCAGATTTCATCAGCCTAGTGTTGCCATTCTTCTGCCGCCGGTGTCCGTCGTGTGGCAATATTTCATATAGAACGTTAACTGAAACAGAAGTTCTGTAACAAATGAAATAAGTTTCGCAGAAATGTTCAGTGTTTGTTCCAGGCCGAATGTCGGTATTTTTCTGGGTCGCCCGAGATCCAAAATTGCTGCCCTGGTAGTCAATTTAAAAACATTTTACCAAATTTAACTCCACTTCTGCTGAAAGGGTTTCAAAGATCAGAATCTACATACACTTGCTCAGTATTTTAATTTTATTTCATTTGTAGAAATGGAATTGAGCAAGTTTTTGCAACTAAGTTTGTGCCCTCTCCCTAACATTACAGCACAAACATGCGCCACGGATGGCGGTATATACAATAATTATATTCAGGAGAAAACAAGAAAGAAGGAAGTTCATTTTGAGATTGCTTTAGAATTAGCACAAATTGTCCATTATCTAAACAAACAATTGCCTTTCTCTACATATATAAGATAGTTGTAGGGAATATCGTCTAGTTTTGTTAGGTTCTATCAGAAGATAAATTCTCTCAAAATACAGTGTATGTTCTTTAAAAAGAAGTCGTAGTAAATTACTTGGACATTATTTTGTCCCATATGCCAAAGTCAAGGGTGATTGACTAATACTTTTAATGATCTAAAAAGTTTTGTATATCATTTAATTACAATTAAAGTAAACATTTATTGTTCTAAAACACACACACACACACACACACACACACACACACACACACACACACACACACACAGATATATATATATATATATATATATATATATATATATATATATATATATATATATATATATATATATATATATATATATATTCCCAGATATTTGACACAGGTAATAACAGTCTGTTCGTCATACGCTCGACAAATTACGATAAAAGCGGAAATATTCCTACTTCATATATTGGATTGGCGTTGGGCGTTGACGAGTCCTCACAGTATTGGATCTATTCAAAGAACAGGTCAAGATATATAGTACTTCATCTGTACCTGAAAACATATCTTTGTAAATCAATATTGACAGGATACGCAAGGAAAATCAACAAAAATCAAATTTCGTTATGAAATACTATTTGAACTGAAAAGGAAGTCTTACACTGTGTTAATGAGTTATATGACAATGATCTCATGATTTCACTTTTTACGAATTGATGGAACATCAACTCAGTTACGTTATGCTTAGTCGTTTATTGGGAACAAGTCAAAGCATATTTTGGGGTATGGGGTTAATAACACATTATATTGACGGATAACTACACATGAATGTGCATTTCAGCAGCAAAAACTCAACTTCAAGATTGAAATTTCCAAATCACACTTTTATTCGTATCTTTTTGCTTTTTAAAATGACGAAATTATAGTAACAATTCGCTGAAAAATATAGGTCTACAATACTTGTTGAAATACATGCTATTAAAGGTCAGTTCGGCGTCCTTTACGAATTATACGACACTATAAATTTGCTTTAGAATGCTACTTTTCAATTATTTTGTACAATTATACTCTTGTGATAGAATTGACATTATACTGTTAACAATTCTTGCGCACGATTAATATGCAAATGAGTTTGGTCAAGTTTCCCTTACCACGTATTGGCAAGATATGGCTGTGAAGTTGAACATAGAAGTTGCGTCATTCCTCATCCACGTGATCTTAACTTAAAAGAAACTCACGGCAGTCTTTGAAGATGGGAAAGTGTTTTACATGCACACGTATTGACCTAGAGATTTAAGGCTACTGATGGGAAGTATAGCTTAAGGGTACAATACTGCCCTATCGCATAGAAATTTAATATCGATGAAACGATGTTCATAAGCACAAGATTTTATAATCATATCGCTGATCTATGCAGTTTGCTGCATAATAAATAAGCCATCAGTACTCACATTAAGCCAAATGTCTTCCCCGATTTATTTATTTTTATTTTTATTATTTTTTTTTTTTGTAAAATTCAATTTTACCGAATTAAAAAGTAATTTGAAATTCGACCTATAAAAATATGAAAAAATGTGATGTTTTCATTGTCAGTATTGTTCTTATTTGAAATAAAATAGGATGATTCTCGCAGGTTTTTGCTAATTTGGAAATAATTCTCAGTGAAAAGACTGATGTATTATTGTGACATAGATTCAAAATTTACAACATGACAGTGGCACCCTTTATTGATACAAACCAGTAATATATTTCAAGCATGTGTAACACAATGTATATTTTTTCAGTATACTGAGTGTGTTATACCTCATTAAAACTTTGGTTTTATCATCAACTCGAATCAGTACTTTCAGTACTTTGATTTTTTAAACAGCGGTAATAAAGTTAAATGTCATAATTGTTTGAAAAGGTCCTGATAGATCAAAAAGTTAATACAAACAAGATTATAGATCTAAACCACAGTATTCCTATGAACAAATATGCAAAACAATATGTTGGTTCAACACTGTCATGTCCAAATAAGCACAACCTGTTGCTATCTTCTATCATCCTTGGACATAAAAAAGTTGTCTGTTTCCGGATGTTAGAATTCTGAAGTATAGCTTTACAAACACCAGCATTATCTGAATGAGTAACGAGATAGAAACAAATTGAAAAATACAAGATAACTTGAACCACGGGCATCAATTAATAATACATAAAAGGAATATCCGACCAAAAATGGATTTGAAAATGAAATCCACATTTCTATTTTGTTTGGTTTGTGGATATTGCAATAGAGTAAATAGATCTACACTACAGAAGAGACGAAACTCGATAATTAAACAAAAGAAGTTGTATGTGTGAACGGAGCATGGTTCTATGCTCAGGATAAATTCAATTATTAACCGACTTTAAAAATAAAAATAAATGTGTTATTGTGTACAACAGTGATAGAAAGGGGTTAATAGTAAAATATCTATTGTGGTGATAATCTCTACTTAACAATAAGTGAATGGACTGTCTGTTCGTGTTTTCAGACACATTTGCAGAAGAAAAGACGAAGCAATGAATGTACAATAAACAAATGATTAATTGTGATACGTATACTAGTAAAATAGTAGTATTCCATCTGTAACATTGCCGTCTGTTCTCCCATCAAAATTCAGTTGTTGGTGAAATTTGTAAATATATGTACATGTATCTGTGTAAATATTGGATTTTAGGTGTCCGAAAGTAGTCAATTTTCATTCAGGGACACTGTATTTATTGTCTGGTTAAGCTGGCAGGGGGCGCTGACCCCTTCCAACCACCTGGTCCCATCCCGTTTCGGATTGGCAAATTCGTCGTTTTCCAATAGACTTGGAGTTTTTGTTATCCATTGGTACCTCTTCAGAATAGCCGTGGTTATATCTAACTTGTCGTTTCCCAATAGACTTGGAGTTTTTGTTATCCATTGGTACCTCTTCAGAATAGCCGTGGTTATATCTAACTTGTCGTTTCCCAATAGACTTGGAGTTTTGGTTATCCATTGGTACCGCTCTAGAATACCTTTGATTCGAAAATTCACACAGACTATAAACCTGAATGAACACATTCAAATCCATCTTGCCAATTTTGGGAAAGTTAAAAATTATGGGTGTGACTGAAAAATCTGCAGCCGATAAGTGTTTGACTTCCGGTTCATATGGAAAAAGACGGGATAATATACATCCTTTATGCAATTTCTGGAAACCCAGAAAATTTTGAGAGTTGATATTATTGCTAAGTTTATCATAATGTTTAGATATGACTGGTTTCAATTACATATATTTTCAATACCAATTCAAAATGTAGAAAAGATACGCCAAGTAGCATTGCAGCACAGTGGGTCTTATAGTTACCAGTGCCTATATGTGCTCCGTGTCTTGACGTCATAACCAACTACTGTAAACTAACTTATACGGTCGAGTGTACGCTACCGAGGGGCTGAAACCTGCGCCGACTGTAAAAGACAGACGTCGTGGTGTACAACGCAATGCTCTAATAACACGGTCTCTTTTCAGTTAGCTTCATAAACAAACGGATCTCTGTTGCATCCTCAATGGAAATTTCGCTATCATAAACACTTTATATGTATACTTGTATACTTGCAAAACCAGTTCTGTATGTTCTTCAAGCGCTGTAGAAGGACGTTTGTCATTGTCCGACCCGATGACAGCCCTAACCAAATCAAAATTGCCACATGTTTCCGTTCACTAATTCTTCACTCCCACAAACCAATTATTACAACGCAAATAAATTGTTGTTTCTGGTCATCCTCCATGATAAGACCTTTGTTTACAAAGTAAGCCCAATATAGCACCAACCAGTAGCTTGTTGACAGTTGACTCACATTAACGACTTATTAAAATCAATTAATACTTTGGTGTGCACTCAGTGATTAAATTGATATTTCCGTCAACCAATAATTAAACCAATTAATCTCTATAAATTTATGAATTTTAAATATTGCGTTCATATAGATTATACATTTTGAGCTGCAAATTTTGTCTGATACAGAAATAGCATCATCGTTTATCAATGAAGGAATCTGTATGTTCCAGAAAATTAATATTATTATTTGAAATACACAGTCATCTGCCATAGTATCATTTGACGCGATTTCGACGTCATTTACAGTTGTACACGACTGTATCTGAGTATCAAATGGTTTGTTGCTCTCACTAAATACATGTATGATGCAATATTTGAAATTGCGATTAAATATCAACATTCCCCTGAAAATATTAAAGTTAGCTCTCAATTTTCACGGAATTGCATTGCGATATATCCATTGTAACAAGAAGGTTACCTTCCCCATCACTCAGTTTTCACAAACGGATATAGAAACCCACGTGTATTGCTTTTAGCTGATATTTTGTACCGCTTGGTGACTAAACAGAAACCAGCAGTAGGTAAATTTGACAGTAATTAGAGAGTAAGCAAGAACCTTATATTTAGAGATCTAATGTATTTGTAAAAAATATCATCCTTCACCAAAGTCAGGTGTGGTAAGCGGTTGATATCCCGTTCATTAAAAGTTTTTTGTTAATAATTCGATTGTATATTATGATAATGACTGATACAAAATCTGAATATTTAATTCACAAAGAATGGATGGTTGTTAATACTAGGCGTCATGCTGATCTCTTGATTCAAAAGATGGCAATTGTCTTGTTAAAAATAACCATATTTACAATATAATCACGGTACCAATACTTCACAAAATGTCGGGTTCGCCATTTCACTTTCCAACAGTGGAAGTCTGGTGTTCCAAGAAAGATCCACTTTGATATAGACAATGTGACAAATGAATATAATCTTTTACAATCACTATATAAAACTTATTGTCTAATATATAGCAACAGTTCATTATAAAAGTAAAGATAATCATTTTAACAGCGATAATTGTTGGACACATTTAACAAATACAATTAGGTTAAGTACTTGTCCTTGTCTAACGACCCTGTCCCTTTCAGAACCTTTTTTTTAAATACGGGCTTAAGTGACAGAAACAATCGTCTTAAGCACTTATTTTGGTTTTTTTTCAAAATTTTAACTTTGGTATCACGTTAATATATTATTCACAAACTCACCTGACCCCGGCTCGGGTTCGAACTCTCGACTTACGTCACCAACCGCCTGGCTCCCTTGTACAATACGACGCTGTTACCGCTCGTCATTTATGCACATTATCCATTTACCAGGGGTTTTACCAAAAAGTGGAAACACGATAAAACCCCTGGTAAATCAAAAAGGGGAAACATGATATAAGTATTTCGTACAGCCTGATTCCAGACGATGTGAGTGACGAATTGTTTCTAAAAGGTATATCCGGTGAAGGCAAACGAATCGACTTGTTTATAATAGATGCTTGACAAAGTTGCACTAGGCCTAACTCTCTTTTTTCTGTTCAGTTGACAAGTAAAAATTGTAACTACGAAGCGAACTTTCATTTCTGTGGTCTGTGGTTCTGGTCATAACATGACCTAGATATATCGCGATATGGGCCTGTAGGCTGTACAGTGTACTACAGATGTAGATCTAGTCTTGTGTTTCCGATTTCTTTCTGTGATTTTTGTTTGTTTTGTGGTAATGTAAGGCTTTTACCATTAAATCAATAAGAAATAATATGTGATATTCTATTTTTATTGATTCGTTCATGCATTCTTACGCCAAAAAGTAAAGCGGTTAACACTTGGGTCAGGTGACTACAATTACTGAGCATGCGTTACACCGTATGTAAATATTATCAGTTATTAGGTTTGAAATTTTTTGAAATGTTTTTCTTTGTTACTGATCGTCCATAGGAATATGTCGGGTTGATCAAGTCCATGGACGGCGAGGGGAGGCGAAGCCGTCCATGAACTTCATCATCCGGCGACATATTCCCCTGGACGGTCTGTAACAAACCTAATAACTGATTTATTTTCTCGAGGGACATATTCCTATTTAGTTCTATTAAATGTCTTTAGTTGCCAACGTCTTAAAAACAAGTCTCAAAACACGTGGTCATGTAACCCCGAGAATATATATAAAAACCAAATTACACAGAGTAAGGAAACTTTTCGCAAAAAATAGTCCCTATATTTGTATCCATTTTTTTAAAGTATTTTCAACTCAACTAGTATTTTTTCTAAGTCGGCATTAAAAATAGATGCAGAAACGACCGATACCTAATATGAATGACAGACATTGTTGAGGAGTGCAAGGACCGACAACTCTGTGTAAAAAGGTCCTACGAGTGTTTGACCTAGAGGTCATTTGCATGTTACGATTACGTCAGAAAATCACTGCACTGCAATACAATGTTTAAATCATGATAGCTGTTATAAGTAATTTCAGTGTTTAGTGATGTTTTAATTGCATTAAATTGGCTTAGTATTAAATTTACAGACAATATCAACATAAGATGTAGGTGACAGCTCATATTGCTTTTAAGAACTCTCGCGGCATAGACTATAAATAAGACCACGGTATATTTCCAAATTGTGACACGCAACCTACAGCTGGCGACCTCGTCATATGATCCAACATTTTAGTGGGGCGTAAAATAACATTTAAACACATAAATCTATAAATTGGGTGTTTCTGCGTCGTTGATCTCTGGCGACGGACAGAGGGTAATCATATTGTTTGGATTTCATTCATTTTCTACAACAAATGTTTACCGGTATACAGGGCGTTTTCGTCATAGGTACTTTTAATAGTACGTGCAGCCTCTTCAGAATTTATAAATAACATTTATAAGTAGGAAAGGACCTGTGCGTTCTTTGAATTGGTTCTTTTTACGTATCGACGCTTTGTAATGAGTATGTGCAAATTCAAATAAATAATAAGGCACGAACAATATAAAAATATTTCCCATTGAAATTACGTATATAAAATATAAATTAAACGCCAATGTGCCATGGCTCGTACACAAACTTGGATTACGACCCATATATTATCATTTAAAAGTGAAATTTCACAGAACTTTTTTTTAGTATTTCTTGCATCATAAAATATTCTAATAAATAAAAATGGCAGTCATTGAATGGGTTTTTATTTTAACTATGTCCAGACGCACGTGAGTGGGAATTGACGCATTGTGAGTTCGTAACATGAATAAACAATATAAAACCCATACAACAAAAATTCCGTCGTTGTAGAATTGTTGTTATATACATGCGTCTTTCTTTTTAAAATCGCTAAAGCTGTGTTTAGTTTATAAAATTGTGAACAAATCCATAAAGTTCAGACGATTTCAGAGCTTGTCTCTGGAATTCTTTTCTCTGTCTATTATTCATTTATTTATATTTTTTATCATTATTTTTTTTTCAACTTTATTTCAGAAATCTGAACTTCCGAGAATACGACGCCATTTGACACGGAAGGAAATTCATAGAAAAAAGTAGTGATAATAATTTAGGATACCTTTCTTTCAGTATGTGTCACAATTTACATACACAAAAGAAAGCAAAAGTGGTTTATAATACCATAGTATTCCGTCACTACGTTTACCTTAGACTGCCAAAGACCGGAGGAAATATGAGTTTCGGAAACAGGTGAGATAAAATAATGGGCCCTAGATTGAACATTTAATACTTTTTACTACAAAAAGACCAAAGGAAAAACGTCATACTTGTTTATTTATTCTTTATAATACCTTTATGTCACATGTATAGGCTATGAGTGTACCAATGTAATATTTATTTCGAAGCCGCGCAACTAACATTATTCCAAGGTTGGAAAATCTGTGGTTAAAATTTAATAACAGTCATTATGCAGCATAAAATATAAGCCTACTCACTTCCGACTTCAATTAAAATTACATTTAAATTTGAAATCGTTTATTTGCATTTTAACTTTTATTAAATGTTCAGCGAGAAATGAAAATCGTTTGTGTGTACACTACGTTTCAAGTAACACAATAGGAATACCGCATCGTCCGTCCTATATAATAGATGTACGTTAAATGATGTTTAACATTTCCCCCGGCAATTATTAAATCACAGATATGAAACTCTTATTTGAAAGATAAAAAGAAAACACACACACACACGCGCGCGCGCGCACACACACACACACACACACACACACACACATTATATACACATCATATACATGTACCTTGTATATAAAAAGCGAGAGGAAGATTAAGTCATTTTACCGATATCAATGTCCAACGCCACCCAAGAATATCCGGCACAACTTCTATCGATCTTGAAATTGATAAAAATGCAATTTAGTGATTAAAACTCATTTCGAAAGCCAAATTTCTCGGATACCCCCTTCAATAAAAAAAAATTAAAAAGGAAGAAAGAAAAAGAATGAAATGTTTTCGAAACTTTAAATAAATTATGGCAACATTTTCCCTTCGGTTTTCATTTTACGTGCATATATATATATATATATATATATATATATATATATATATATATATATATATATATATATATATATATATATATGTGTGTGTGTGTGTGTGTGTGTGTGTGTGTGTGTGTGTGGTGAAACTTAGTATGTACGGATCCAACCCTTGAATGAACACACAGTTGTGTCATTGGTACATTCTATAAGTAGACTACATCTCTGAATTGCAGCATCGTTATTCAGGAGCGTCTGTATAGCGGAAGATAATCCAGTTTATAACCCTGTAAGTGTTCATTGCCCAAGTGCCTCGAAATAATTGGTTAAATGCCAAATACTTCCTCATCTAGCAATGATAACACGGATTCGATTTAAACGCATTTGTCAAAAGCTGTTGTTACGGATCTTATTGCTTTCGGTTTCATCGGACATCGACAGAAAATGTAATCCAAGTTGAACCCCTGGACACGAAGTCTCTTATTACAACTGGGAGGTGTTAATTTTCCTAACGATTCTTTCCTATTAGAGATTTGTATTCTATGCATTCATTGGCTATCCTGCAATATCGGTGGGTTAAGTGATTTTAATTACATGTGTCGTTAACAAGATTTTAACAATGACGCATATTAACTAAAAATCATAATATCTGGGTAATTATTGTATGAAAGATCAAACTTCCTCGCTTCACAACTTGAAGTGCTCAATAGCTGATTTCCCTCTTGAAATATTCCAGCTTCCAAGGACCTCGCAGAGAAATCGATACCTCAGGTAAATTTATTAACAGGTAAAAGAACAATCAACATAATTAAGATATTTTTCTCCTAACAGTTGTTGAAATTTCAGATTGAATGAATTGCTATACAAATTTAGGGTTGTCTTTTACGTGCAGGCCGAGCTAGAGTGACGCAAATTGTTCTCTCCGTTCCCACAATGTTGAAATGACTTAGTATATCCGGGATACAATAGCAAAGCAAATCCGTGTTGATTTCAGATATCGCAGATAATGGCGGACGGTTCGTATTGCACGGTTTTTTCACACATGGACTCGTTCTATTTAATTGTGTTATCTGACACTGGTTAAAGATTTGTAATCAAAGAACACTGATTATTTAATGAAATGCACATATACTAAAAGATCAATCTTAAGTATAATGTTCGGTTGCCGACAAGGTGTCAATACTCGGTTGTCGATAACGTGCTAGTCTTGTTTGCCGAAAAAAAGGTCCCAGTGCTCGATTGCTTGAAAAAAGTCCCAATTTATCGATTGTCGAAAGTATGCCAACGTTTATTTTCTGGGGGATATACGAGTTGAAATGTACCGAGTTATCGAAGAGAGAAATTATTTCGATCCCATCTCATTTTATTTTAAGACAGATCGCGAAAACCGAAGGTGTCGAACTACACTTTTCTGTCCGGTTTGGTTTTCTGCTCTTACCCGAATATATACTCTTCCGTCGTTATATTCCACCAGCTACGGTCGCTTCCTTAATTGGAGGACTTTCACCGGAAGAGGGCACTGTAATCGTTCGAGTTACTCTTACTATAACAAATTTACTGTCGCTTGTCGCGAGATTATTGAAAATAATTATCATTGCCAGTGTAATATTAATATCACTATACAAGTACATGTATTACATTACTTTGGATCGAAACATAACCAGGTTAGAAAAGGGTTCATGAGACTCTAAGCTGGTTCCCGTCTGACTACTACACTTCGTTCAAAGACAGCCGGTATGATCCGATGAATTGTTGAATCTGATTGGTCAAGCGACATATTTATATCGGCAAACAAACAATCTATGCGGTAAGGGTAACACAACCATACATAAGAGAGTATCCAGTGAATAATAAAAACGCTTTTTCCGTGCAGCTTGCAGCTTGTTTTAACCGAAAAGTAATTAGAATCATCCGTAAGATAATCAAAGGTTACTCCGCCCCGCCATCTTATGTCAATCGGACAATAAAATAGGAATCGGACCGAATCAGACCAAACACATCACCGAGCATGGTCTAACAATAGAGATGAAAAGTCACGGATCATTTCAATTTAGTGAAAAATCCCTGCTCCTGTGCAACAACAGCGACCGGATATCTATTGGCGCCTTTACTTTATTGATGATATACCTTTTCTATATTAAATCAATTTCAAGGTCATCATAAATGCGTTGTAATCTTACTTTCATGTTTCAAATGTGCATTTAGAAATTGAATCACAAAGAAGTAGTTCGAGTGTGTGTCCTGTGTTGTAAACTAACAATGAAATATGATGCAAATGAAAGAAAAATTGTTTCGACACATGAAAATGTACATAAGACAGAAATATGTATTTAATTTTGTTAAAGTTTTCTCTTTCATATTTCCTATGCGGTTCACTTCAAACAATTCTCTTCTCAAAACGAGGTCAAAATTGAAGAAAAGGAAGTTTAAAAATCAAAGAAACGCCGGCGACGCAGTCTGCTAATTGTTTGATTAAACTTTAACTGTTTTTATACATCACAAATATCATGGTCACATGCAAATCTTGTTATTTCTAAAATCATATATAATATTATATATATATATATATATATATATTTATATATTATAATTTTATATATATATATATATATATATTTAATAATATTATATATATATATTATTATATATACTATATATATATTATATATATTATATATTTATATATATATATATATATTATATATATATATGATAATATATTATATATATTAATATATATATTTTATATATATAGATATTATATATATATATATTATATATATATATATATATTATATCTATTATATATATATACTATATATATATATATATAATATATATTATATATACTATTATATATATATATATATTATTATATATATATATATATATATTATATATATATATTGGATATATATATATATATATATATATATATATATATATATATATTATTATATATCTATCTATTATAGTTATATATCAAATAGATTATCATATATATATATATATATATATATTATATAAATATATATATTATATATATTATTATATATATATATATATATATTATAATATATATATATATATAATATATATAATATATATATATATATATATAGTTTATATATATATATATATATATATATATATATATATATATATATATATATATATATATATATATATATATATATATATATATATATATATATATATATATATGCGCGCGCGCGTGTGTGTGTGTGTGATAGACTTGTAAATATGGGAAATATGAAGCAGCTATAGACATACATTGTATATGTTAAAACATGAAAATATTTTTGTTGTGTTCCGTGCCTGTTGTATTTCATTATGTTAGAATGACTTCTGAAGTTATTGATTGCTTAACATCTGAAACAACCATGATACAGTGAAACTTTTGTACCACACAGTGGGTTTAACTAAAGGATAAGGGGTCTGGACTCTCTAGTTGAAACCGCTGTACCCCCTTTTGGATTCTTGAAAAAATGGATCAAAGAAAAACAAACAAAAAATCAATAATTAATCTAAGGCTGACTTTTAATCTGCCCATTTTGATTTACTAAGATAGATAAAATAGATATGTTTAGATAAAATAATTAATGCTCCTCGAAAAAGTCAGTTACGCCACTGGTGCTGCAGTAATCAGTCTTTGTACAAAAATATGTCCTATTACATATAACATTTCAATAGTGACCATGGATTTCCTACCTTCAGTCCGAATGATAACTCTCTCTCTCTCTCTCTCTCTCTCTCTCTCTCTCTCTCTCTCTCTCTCTCTCTCTCTCTCTCAACACATTTACACGAGGGATAACTACCCCGCAACTACAAAACAGAGGGGAAATGCCCCATTTGAACCGAAATAATATTTTTCGTACTAGGCAAGTTTCCATAACATCCGATTTGTGGTGGTTATATTAACCTGTGCATAAGGTTACACGACACTAACTCAGTCAGTTATATCTATTTATCTATTGGGGATATATACATGTATTATATATTTTCTTTAAATGTTACATTAATATTGTTCTTGTAATCCCAAACCTAACAACCTTCATAAATTTGTCATGCTATAAACAATTTACAAGGTTAAGATAAATATATAATTCAAAGTCGTATTTTAAACTACATAAATTCGCCGCCACCCAGATGCACTATCCATCTATAAACACCCACACTCATGATTTGCACCTGTGTATCCTTGTGTCTGAACTACTACCGCTGGTTAGTGTATCAGATTAATTGCTTTTATCTTACCTGTCCTATACACTAGCTATCTGATTCTTATCTTAACGACGTATCAAAGATTTGAATCAAATTTGAGACTGTAGCCAACAGGAACATTCAATTTAGCATTGTTACCTACCTGACATATAAACAATATTGAATTATTCCGGCCAGTACGTTAAAATAGGAGTAATACACCATACGTGTACATAAAGAAATTTACAAATGTGAACTTGGCGGATTACAGGGACAATCTGAACTCGATATTTTTAAAGACATACAGAATTTGTGTTTATTTATTATATAGACAAATCATATTGTATTCCTTTTCCTAGGTTCATTCTTTACACGTAGATATAGCAGTAAGATTTCACTGATTTAAAAGCTGGTTCAATATTAATAGTTTTTCGTCTTTTTTCTATCAACAGTATTGCAAAGACCTGAACACGTAATCATGGATCCGCCCCTGTGTTTGTAACGTCAGTGATGTCGTTGACACAGTCGGAAGCCAATCTGCATCTGTTTTTGTACAGATAACATAGCGAGAACGTCCAAGAAACTATAAAATGATAGGGCGGAGCACTGACTTAAAGGGAAAAATAAATAAACTAGATTTAAAAAAAATCAAAAGGAAATAAAAATAAAACAATAAAAATTGACGCAATGATATATAATGATATATATATACATATATATATATATATATATATATATATATATATATATATATATATATATATATATATATATATATATATCACAGCTGGCTCATTGCTGCATTTTTGTAAATTTCAAGTGCCTCTCCACGGGGAGAAATGTGATGTGTCGTACGATTAAATGTTCTTGAACGTCATACACATTTGTATGGTGCTTTAATCTACGACAACCTCTTCCATGTGTTTCCTATAGTATATACACACTTGATGTATTTCCTAAGTTATTTTTAACTAGATTCGGTTGAGTAAGCGTGCATATGTCTGCCTTATATAGTAGTAGAATGATGCCATTGTATTTAAATTTTAACGCGTCAAGTCCATACGTACTGTTTTGTTTATTGTTTCATCTGTTTCTCGTATTTTCTATAAAGTAGGTCAATCTTAACTATTACTACATCTTCCGTCACTGCTTTGTTTTGACAACGTAAGACAATTAAATTTCCTTTAAAATCTTGATAAGAGATGTGAAAAATGTGAGGACTTTAGCATGTAAATGATAAATATAGACTTCCGAATAATCGCCTCATGTCTTACGATCTTATTTACTGAGGTCACAAATTATTATGTACGCGTAACATCACACTATAGGCCTATACGAGGACTGTTACTGAACATACCATGAATAAACCATATCACTTCAACTAGATCATTCACTTTAAAGTTGTAAGCATACATGGATTGATGTATGTCGCACCCGAAATATATATATATATATATCTGTCTCTGTGTGTGTGTGTGTGTGTGTGTGTGTGTGTGTGCGTACAAAGTTGAAAGTTCAAGTAATAGAAACCAAAGTATCAGCAATATAATATATTTCATCAGATAGAAATGGTGCAATTCCTTCGGTTGAGATACCATTTGACTATCATGTGTCCACTTTTTGATATACCAGGGGCTTTACCAAAACGTGGAAACATCATTTTGGTAAACTCCCTGGTAAATCAAAAAGTGGAAACATGATACCACTATATTGCAATGTACTGCCATTCCAGATATAATAAGCAAAAGTAAACCTTTTTTTATACTTTTTGAGAGCTAGAATCTCAGAGGTAGGAAGAATGATTTCTATGATTATAATTAATTCTAATTCTAAGAAATTCTTCCATCACCTCGCATAGAAATATATTAAGACTAAATTTTAAAGATGACCAAAATATTTGTTGTTTCCATACTTGCATGCATTTTTCTTTTCTTTTTTTTTTTCCCATTCTACCACATTTTTCCTCTTCACCGTTAATTGTAACAATCATTTGCACAAAATGCCTTTAATTTATTTAGTTTGTAATCAGTTATTACGTCCACGACATTTTAATCCCTTTATAATACTGAGCATTTTGTTGGATTTTGTTGAAAATATTAAAAATCATAATAAAACAATTTATGGTGTTATTTGTATGTATAGTTCAGACTGAATAATTATTAGCGCGCGATGTAAAACGATCAGTTATCATTGTGTGAACAACATATCAAGACACTTTTTCATAATTAATACCAATATCAGGTTCTCGCTTTTTATTTACCAAATTAATTTGTACCAAAAAAACAGAGAGATCATCGATGTTCTGTAAATAGCCTATACCTAAATTATTACACAAACTCATTTGGGCGACACAATTACTGTCGCTTCTGAGTGAAACATACGCAGTGGAAATGTATTCGATTTATACATTCGTATAGTTGAGCTAAATTAGTAACCTATTTTTATAGAGACCTGTAGTTTATTATGTTGATACCATGGCCAGTTGATCCAAAAAAAAAAATAAAAAATGATAAATAATACTTGAAACATGCAACAGAGTAATATAAATAGATGATTTTATAATATTTTTTTGCGAATGCGAAAGAACTGAAAATATATCATTGTCTTTTTTCAAGTTTACACTAAAAAGGGAGTTTATAAATTTCTATCACAACTTAATCGTTAGCCCATCACTTTTGTATGGTGGCTTGTTTGTGCTATGTCGACTTTTCGTTATTTCGGGGCGAGTGTATGAAGTATGTACTCCGCGGTAGGTACATTACAATCTCTTACCCCGGGAAGGAAGAGTACAATTTTTACCCTGAGTCGGTACATTACTGCTATCAACCAAGGTATGTACATTACTGCCATTACCCCAGGTAGGTACTGATTACAATGTCTTGCCCAGGGTATTTACATTACTGCTCTAACCCCGTAAGGTATATTACACCCCGAGTAGGTACAGTTTTTGCCATGAGTAGGTACATTACTGCTTTATCCCCGGGTAGGTACTTTGCTGTTATCATCCCAGATAGGCACATTACAGCGCTCTCATCCCGGGTAGGTACTTTACACTGATCTCATCCCGGGTAGGTACATTACTGGTTTCATCGCCGATAAGTACTTTACAGTGCCTTCATCCCGGGTAGGTACATTACTGGTTTCATCGCCGATAAGTACTTTACAGTGCCCTCATCCCGGGTAGGTACATTACTGCTCTCTCTCCTCGGGTAGGTACATTACTGCTCTCATCCCGGGTAGGTACATGGCTTATTATTGGACTCTCCCTACCCTATAATACAAGTGGTTACCACCTGA
The DNA here is from genome assembly GCA_030159075.1 of Atrina japonica. Lineage (NCBI taxonomy): Eukaryota > Metazoa > Mollusca > Bivalvia > Pterioida > Pinnidae > Atrina > Atrina japonica. The sequence continues at coordinate 1,109,594 of BROG01000076.1, read as the reverse complement.
TGAGTGGGAAATTATTGAATGTGGTGCAAAGCACATACACACACAAAATCAAATTACATGTAATCCTTAAATAAGATAAAGATGTCCTGTTTATAACCATCCCGAGTAAACCAGGTGGATATCGCATTGTCCATGGCTTAGTACGTTTATTCATCAAACGGAGAAAGAGAAGGATTTTCTAAGGCGCGTTCTTACACAATACTTATTCACTGGTTCTTTTAGTACATATCTTTTACTTCAATCTTTATAACCACTGGAGTTAAGTAAGTAGAAACGAAATCAGTATTATATATCAAAATATAGTTGAATGAATTCATGTTCCATTTACCACTCGCGGGAGGTAGGTCTTAGCATTGCTGGGGGTACTTCAGCCAAGGGAAGGCAACTGACTCAGTGACTGAGGGGGAGTATGAATGAAATGATTAGTAATTTGTTTTTTCCGATATGATTAAATCGAAGCGAGATGAAGTTAACAAATCCCCCGCATAAGCAGAACAATCGCATCAAATTACGAAAGTTCAGATCTGGAAATAAAATCAACTTTACTTTGCTGAGCATTAATTGTACCCATTACTTGATAAACACTCACATACGAGATTGTCGAGTGCCTGAGGAAGTTAACTGGGTTTTTTGTTTATTTGCTTGTGGCATTTAACATTCGTCCTTGTGGGTGCATTGTGTGAATGAACAAATCTTAGTCAAAATATGACCTCATAAGTAGTTACCGCATTTTAATACATTGATCGCGTGCAAAATATCGAAAACAGCTACCGTGGTTTTTTTAAAATTATTATCAGTGTAAATGTATTGGATTTTAAAGTTCGACTCATGTCCTAAAAACTACGTAAGTGAGGTACTGAAAACAGTCCTATAATATATTACTGATAACACAAACCCACGGACACATCAGCCACCGTGGGGTAGCCAAAAACCACGTGCGATCGCATATAAAAAGCAGATCAATGCGGGAGGGCAAGTTTTCAAGTGAAAGTAGAAATGAATCCGTTGATTAAAGTGCAAATTCAAGAAACAAAAAGAACGGGAAAGGTATAGCAGCATGTCCCCGTTATCTCTATAAGGTTAACTTAGATGTTTCTATTATAAAACGAAAAAGAAAGTGGTACATTTAGATAAATTCTGATACATAATCTTTAGCGTCTTAATTCATTCACAAAAAATATGCAAATACACGTGGAGTTACATGATATATTTAGTTTTGTTTACAAGTTGTCAGAAAGCATGAAATTACACAATTACATCAAAATCGTACACACGGTGGTCTGGTTATAACTATTTTGATGTCTTACTAGACATACGACTGCTACTTCCGATATACATGGTAAATCTAAAAAAAAAAAAAAAAAACAAAAAAACTGAAAGGAATATTAATATGAGCAATAGCTTGGAAGAGTGTGTAACTAGTTTACAAGAGCGCGTTACAGCATTGCTATTCAAGGCCAATACACATTTACTGACAAGGAGAATACATTGAGACAAAAAATATTTTATATGTTGGATCGTTATTCCATTAAAGATTACACGGATCTTAATGTCTTGTTTTAAAGTGTAAAATTTAATGATGAAAGAATTTTGACGTAAAGAGACGCCTGACCACGTTCCATTATTATTCATATACTTTTTTGAAATGAGAAAGGAAATATGGAGTTCATTATAAACACATGGGTTCCATATATATTCGTGTTTTCAAAGGCTACAACGGTGGATGGTTTATCGTGTAAAATATATAAAAATGACAGCAAAACATATTATGATGTATATGTTATCTAAAATAAAATCCAAGTTTAAGATAAAACATTTCACTTACAACGAATACAATTTTCTTTAAAAATTATCAATGAATTTCGCCGGAATGCATAGAAATATGTCATCAATAAACAAATATTAAACATCATATATATCATTGTAAAAAAATCAAACTTCAAACCACTTTTCGTCGACTATCATACCCAAAGTCTCACCACAATCCCAAAAGTTTGATTTTTTACTTCCTATTATAATGGAAGACTCGGGAATATACAAAGAGTATAAACTTGATATAAATAAATAATATATATATGAAAATCAAATCAAATATTTATTTATAGTCGATATAACATGCATAGATTAAAAAAAAACAAAAACAAAAAACAAAAACATAAGCTTGAAAAGCTTTTAAAATCGACAATACACCACCGTTACTGAATGAAAAATTCTATCACTGTTAATCTAATTAAAAGGCAGCCGGGGTGAAGTAAAAATGAATTACATTCGTCTCCTCATTACGATGACAAGTAGCACTTATATAACATACCATTTTTAAACTATTGAACACAAATTTAAAATAATGGCATCGATATTTCTCTTTCGTTTTTGGTTTTGGAGTAAAATGTTTTTCGTGCTTGTACGCATGTAAAACAGTAAAAGTGCCTAGTTAAGAGTTCTTATGTATCCGTGAGAACTGCTATATCATTTTTTTATTGTATTTATTTACGTTAATTTAATTACTAACTTATGCGTGTTCGTGCTCCGTAATCCCCTCTCTCAATGACGAAGTGGTCGCGCCGCTCCCAACAAAAACCTTAAGGTGTGCTCACCAAGGATAAATAATAGTAAATGAATAAATTAGTATAAAAATGATAACTTTATTGTTGAGAGACGTATGAAAAGAAAAAAATAAAGTTTATATGGTAGAAATATTTTTCGGCTAGTAGAAATAATTTTGGGTGAAAATGAAAAAAAATGTTCATATAGCAATCAATATATTAATGTAGTAAAATTGAACACTTATTCGCAATGAGTCTGTCATGAATTTTATTGAAAATTAAAAGTAGTCATGACGCTGTGCTTCACGTATAGTAGTCATTAAAATAAGTATTCTTTCCTCAGAGAATAGTTCTGTATCGTTATAGTAAATATATAGCAAATGGTAAAACATAAAGCCTTATTAAATGTAAACATAATCGGCGGATCTAGGATTTACTATATTCCTTTTAAAAAATCAAAATTATTTCATGCACATTTTAAACAATTAAGAGAGTAAGTGCGTGAACTATTCGAACCGACAAAAAAATTTCATAAAGAAAGTATACAGTGAAATGTCTCACTTGAATTAGCCGTTTTCAACTTCAAACACTTTCAGGAAAGTACCAATGGATCATTTTATAACCTGGTAATAGTTTTTTTTTATCACTGATGCGACGATATTATGATGCAATCGTATCTAACACACCATAAGTAACCAAAGATTTTTAGTTGCTCAATTAATGTAGTATTACAGAATTATGGCCAGTATTATTATCATTATTATTTCCATTTACATGTACACATTTATTTATTCTAAAGTACTAATCGATTGCTTCCGAGTCATCTTTCTGCTTACATGTAGATACGCACCTTTTTTCTTCCCACATGGAGATATTGTTTGGTATAAAATTCATGTACATCCTAATCCAAAAATGAACGCAGAAGATTAGCAAGAAACAAGAAATGCGATGTAATTGTTATTAAATTGCAATGTAATTAACATTAAATTCTCGCAGAGTCAACTTCATTGATCGATTTCAAAAGATGTGAACCCAGTCATTAATTCAGACTTCTCTCGATATAATGTATCTACAAAGAAACTGTTAATTAAGAAATATTGCGACAAATTCAGCAGGATGGGCGGCGGTCCCCAAAAATATAGATATTTACAAAACAAGCAACCTTGTTACGTGAATTATAATTATTTTGCCGTTTTTAACTCAAAAGTATTTTTTCCTGTCTCGTAATATATAAGTTACAAGAGGTAACCAAATAATGTTTGTTTTACGCATCTGACAAAAATACGTAGTATTCATGATGGAATAAACATAATGAAAATTAGTTCTTCACACACTTTAATAGAAAATAACACTTTTTTCGAAAAACAAGAGAAAAATTAGACTTAATCAAAAGCATTTGGAGTGACGCAAACCTTTGAATGCGTGTGTAATCGCTCCATTTCTCTTTCCTCTCCTGTTCAACTTTCCACATGCTACATTTAACGTTAATCAAAAACATACTTTCTTTTTACGTTCAAGGCACAACTCGCGGGAAGAACCTAACTGAACATAGTAAGATCGAGTAACAAATCGCTATAGTAAAATTGGGGGCGTGGCGTATTCTGAAATTCATTCATAAAAGTAGTGGGCGAGGCAAAACAAACGGTCGGAAGTTGTTTGACAGACATAAAGCAGAAACCAATGAGAATGAGTGAGTAATACGTCATAGTGTGTATTAATAGAGGTCCCATGCGTTGGAAAATGCAGACCCAACAACGACATACTGTAAGTAACAGTTCTTGGTGCCAAATTAAGAGAAAAATAACTTTTCTATAGGTACTTGGACTCTGTTATCACCTGGGGACACTTTATGTTATTTTAAAAACAAAATGGATATTTTATTTTCACTGGATACAACATCGTGTTTATGTTTAGCGTTTCAATGGGTTTTGTAATTTCGCCGGTTTGTATATATGTCTGCACGTTCGACAACGTACAAGAACCGCACGTGTATTTGTCTACTTTCATTTTGCTGAACTTACCCGGGACTCGAATCAACTCAAGCACGCTTTATCGATTTTTTAAAAACAAAATCTTTACGAAAGGAAAATATTCGATTGTGACATTTATTTTGTAGATATTTTCAGACTTTTTATTTCGTTTATTAATTGCTAATTTATTTTAGAAAATATTCATTTCCTAAAACTTGGGACAAGTTCGTATGATGCGTTAAACTTTTGAGATGGACGATCCGAGGTGTTTTGACAACCTTGATTCGCTGTCAGTCACGCTAATAACAAATACTGTAGCAAACCTTTAATTGAAATCAATTGATTTAGCAGGGGGCGTTAGCTCGCGGTTTCTTTACCATCAATCACAGCAATGATGTATATATGTCGAGTGTGTTTAAGTATGCCGTTCGTTTTCCCGTTACCACTTATTCGTTCTGATGTAGGGAGATCCTGATTTCATGTAACTTTATCGTCTAATTTTAAACTCTGACGCGACAGGTTATTTTTAACTTGGGATTTCTCCCGACTGTTGCTTTAAGCCTATATAACGTGATATTTTTTATGATCTCATTAATTGACAGAAATCTGATATAGGGAGTCTTGGTATGTGTTTCAGTGACTGTTTTAGAGGTTAATTTATTTGAGATTAGGTTTTGTTCACACGATCTAACGTATTTGCATGAAATAACAGCAATTTTAGTACTGTTTAAATGTATTATAAACCGATATAATTGTATTTCACAAGTCTCGCATTAGTCTAGATAAGTACTTTTGACAATTGTCTTGTGTTGACAATCTTAACTTATTTTTTATGTTTGTGTTTTCAGATAATAAATTACTACAGTTTGAAAGAAAAGGACAACACGTCAAGTTGAAGGAATTTCTGATTAACTGAAAAGAACTATTGAATTTGAAAGAAAACAGAAAGTGATAATTTGAACATCATAGTTTTAACAATATTATTGTATACACGATAAGGGATATTAACGAAAATGGTTGCAGTAACGGTTTACCTTGGAATTATAGCAGTTGCACTCGCAGTCGCTTACATCAAATTTCTCGGCAGAAGCAGGTATGACAACGTTCTGATATTATTATTCTTTCACTCCATTCCTGTAAATCTTTAACTCTCGATTTCTTGTTAACATAACAAGCTTTTAGTGAAATACCCGATTCTTGTTCGAACAAAGATATTACTGTTGGCAATTGTCACATATTTTCAACTCATCAAACTTCTACCTATATTATCAACTTGACGATTGAATGAAATTGACACCGCCTCCGAAGTAAATGTATGTTTTACATCGTAAACACACGTTTAATGATAAATACTAACGCAACACTCGATGTCAGTTCGACAGACCAAGTTTTCATTATGAGTATAAATCATTATATATGTTCAGGGCTTGATAAGTCATATGACGCAAGTTTTATATTTTAAGACCATATCAAACAATGACATGTTGTATTAACTCATGAATAAATTTAGCCATTTGATTCAAATACTCTATAGAATCTACAATTTCTGTATTTTCAGGAAAAGTAATGAACCACCAATACCAAAAGGTCACTGGTTATGGGGAAATGGACAGGAATTTGCCGAACACGCAGTGAAGTTTTTGCAAAAAACACAGAAATCTTTAGGAGATATTTTTACTATTCGCCTTTTTCACCAACATCTGACAATTATTAGCAGTCCTCATGATTATGAACTAATGGTGAAAGAAAAGAATTTTGACTTTGATACGATTCAGCGTCAAGTGAATCACAACGTTTTCAGTTTTGCACTTGTTGATGCCAGAAAAATGTTAAAGGAAGCAGGCAAAACGGTAAAGGGACCACACCTTGTCAAAGGAATGAACCAGTATTCAAATTATTTAAACCAGTCATACATTGATGTGACCCAAAAACCATCAGAAAATGAATGGCATACAGATGGACTTAGAGCTTTCAATGCAAAAACACTGTTCTCTGCTCTCTTTTATTCAATTTTCGGAAAAGGCGAAACAGCACCTTCTTTTGAGCCAAATACCATGTTCAAAAGTTTCGATGCTTTTCACAAATATTTCAATTACCTATGGCTCGGTATGCCCGTCAACATGTTCCCAAATGCAGTAAAAGCACTTCAAGTGCTTTGCAAACAACCATCTTCCTCAGAACTCCTGGATCGCGAGGATGTTTCCGAATATATCAAATTTTCCACAAAATTCATGTTGGAACGTGGACAAACGGAACAAGACATCGTTGGACACAATCTTGTGTATTTGCATGTTAACTACAATACCTTCCGTCTTGCTTTTTGGGCTGTGTACTACCTTTTGGATCACCCAGAGGCCTTGGATGCCTTGAGAGAGGAAGTCCGCCAAGTTGTCGAAAGCAAATTAGACGATGTTGATGAGGAAGACAGAATTCAATTCACATTGGATGAAGTTGATTCACTTAAAATTTTAGGTAAGTTCTCTTTCCCGATACTTTATGTATTTTATCATTGACGAAATATACATAGAAACTTTGTAAAAAAGCAATTTAGATTAAAGCAAAACTCATAAAAGTTAATGCATCATTTTTTTCTTTAGCTTTTAATTTACTTCTTGTTTGTTGTTCTCTTTATTATTAATTTTTCCTTCACTTTTGTAATTACAGATAGCATAATTAAAGAAACACTCCGGATTTCAAGTGGTGTTTTCATGGTCAGAGCTATCACAGAGGATACAGAATTCACATCTCATAATGGCCGAACATATTCATTCAGGAAAGGCGATAAAGTGGCCATGTACCCACCAGCAATACACAAAGATCCAGAAATTTTTGAAAATCCAGAGGTATGTATATTGTTTGCATTCGTCTACAAATAAATGAAATGTAAATATTATAACTGAGTGAAATACAAAAAATCAGAGTAAACGATAAAAGCAAGTACGGTGCATAATTATATATAGATATAATGTATTCAAGTTATGACGTTGATAAATTTCTGACCTTATCTCAGCCACTTTTTATTACATTGCCGATTGTTATTCTAGTCAGCATATTTACGTTTGCTTTTACTTCTTTTGCAGGACTACAAATACGATAGATTCATTGATAGTAAATTCTACAAAGACGGAGTAGAAGTGAAAAACCCCATTCTCTCATTCGGATCACTTTGTCCCGGGAAAAAGTATGCTATCACACAGTCAAAGTGGTTTTTGCTGTCTCTGGTGCATCAATTTGACATTGAATTATGTGAGGGCGAGAAAGCCAGTTTAGACGCTCACTATCACGGTCATGAAATCCTTCCGCCAACAAATGAAGTTCAGATTCGCTACAAAGCACGTGCTGATGGTCATGATTTAATATTTATTTAAAAAATACTTATGGACAAGAAAGCCTGTGAACTATTTTATGACATTGACCAAGATGTATTTATTTATTTAATTAATTTATTGACCATTGAGTATTTATTCTGAGATGTTCCGAACTATTCAGCAGAAATGTTCTGAGCGATTTCAGCGGTATAACTGACTACTTACTTGTGTGTTGTGAAGAAAAAATGCTGTGATGCTTGCCTGCAGGATATGATTATGTATACGTGACTATTGATACTGAACTATTACTTTTAATATGAAATAGGTCCCAAACCATTTTTGTAAGCATAAATGAAATGATGTATGTCGCATTTGAAGCATAGTATATATTTTGTTAAAGATTTTCATACCATTGGTATAAACGTTGGGTTGTGCATGAGTAAATTTTCTCATATACTCTTTCAACTTACGGGTACGCGTGCAAAGCTGAAAATTTAAGTAATAGAAACCAAAGTATCAGCAATATCATATATTTCATCAGAATGAAATGGTGCAATTCCTCCGGTTGAGATACCATTCCACTGTAATGCAATGTACTGCCATTCCCGATATAATAACTACAGTAAACTATTTTTGAGACTTTTTAATATCTAGAATCTCGGTAGTAACAATGATAAAAATTGTCATATGATTGAAATAGATATAGGAGGAATGATTTCTCTGATTTTAATTCTAATATTGAGAAATTCTTCCATTACTTCAAGCAGAAATATGAGACTGTTTTGTAAAGATTGTGAACAGTTTGCTGCTTCCATTCTTGCAAAAAAAATAAAAAAAAAAAAAAAAAAAAAAAAAAAAAGAACCAATAAAACAAAAACAAGAAAAACAAAAAAAAATAAAACAACAACACAACCAACACAAAAAAGAAACATATAAACAAACAAAAACAAAAAAAAAAAAAAAAAAAAAAACAACAAAATCACAAAAAAGCAAAAACAAAAAAAAAAAAAAAAGAAAAAAAAAAAAGCAACAAACACAAAAAAAAAAAAAAAAAAAAAAAAAAACAATAAAAGTAAAAAAAAACATAAAACACAGAAAAAAATAAAAAACAAAAAAAAGCAAAAACAAATGCAAGCCAAAAAAACACAAAAATAAACACAAAATAAAAAAACAAAAAACAAAAAAACAAAAAAAAATAACGATAAAAAAGCAAACACACATACAAAAAAAAAAAACAAAAAAAAAAACAAAATAAAAAAATAAAACCCAAACATAATAAAAAAAAAAAAAACGAAAAGCAGAAACAAACATAAAAAAAACAAAAAAGAGCATACAAACAAAAGCAACACTCAACAAAAGCAAAAACACAAATAAAAAAAAATAAAAAAACATGAAAACAAAAAAACATAAAATAAAAAAAAAAAAAAAACAAAAAAAAAAAAAAAAAAAAAAAAAAAAATAAAAAAAAAAAAAAAAACACAAACAAAACACACACAAAAAAAAAAATAAAAAAATAAAAAAAACAAAAAAAAAAAAGAAACAAAAAAAATGCAAAAAGAAAAATAAAGAACAAAAAATAGAATAAAACAAAAAAAATAGAAAAAAAAAAATAAAAAAAGCACAAAAATCAACAAAATAAAAAAAATAAAAACACTAAAAACAAAGCAAAAACAAAACAAAAAACAAAAAAAAAAAAAAAAAAATAAGCAAAAAGAAAAAAACAAATAATAAAAAATAAAAAAACATAACAACAAAAAAACAAAAAAAAAAAAA
>BROG01000076.1:1072500-1087500 GCA_030159075.1 Atrina japonica | reverse complement strand
GCAAAGAACCATGGACGGCAGTTACATGACTTTATACCCAATGAAATGACAACATATCAGTCCGAGGCAACACGACAAGATGTATAAATAAAATCTCTTCTATCTTGAAATTCTTGAAAGGAAAGTATAAAACATCTCAGATACCAAAGTATAAATCTTTAGGATGTCCAGGACACAGATACAAATCCGGCAAAAATGGGCGAACACGGACCTCAGGAAACCAAGAGGTCGAAATAATCACATTTACCGTAGAATTCAATGGAAAATGTTCTTGCTGTCCTTCTCTACGTTAAGTAGAATGCTGAGACCGATCACGTTTAAGGCGCGATATTCGAGTCTCATTATTTTGTTTTTCAATATAAAACCTGAGATATGCAAATATAACAAATGAATGCTTGTCAAAGTGGATTTATTGTCAATATGGTTGCTATTTAGGTTATCGATAGATAGAACGGCGCCTAGCGGCATCCATTTTGACGATAATATCACTCTTGACAAGCAATCATTCATTAAATGTCTTCTTAATAATCAGATGTGCTAGCGAGTGTCCAACATAAGATCATTTCATATACAGGATTAAACTAGGTAGTGATACATTGTCGTCAAAAGGTACAATAAATCGGATAGTGTCTGAAGTCAACATTTTGAAAATCAATGATTAAAATCTATATACACGCAAATGAACATGTCTTCACCATACACAAGAAATGTAAGGATGATAAACATAACATGTAAGAGAATATGTCCAAAATCAAATACAGCTATCTAATTAGAGCATTTAACAAAAAAAACTTTATTATCCCACTGAATGAAAATTAATTTCACTCTTCAAAGATTTTGCCGCAACTCTAGAACTTATCATAAGTTTTGTAAATTTTCTCAAAGGTACACATTTCAGACAATGTTGTATACATTCATTGAAAGGAAAATAATACACGAGATATGGGCGTAACAGAATTCTAAGCTTTATCAGATTAATCAGAGGAATTGTGAATATAGCTCCATTTTATCTCTTGAACGAGTAAATCAGAGACCATGCATCATCACCATGAAATGATATTGAAGTAATACAATTATATAATAAACACAAGGAAAGATAAATATTATACGGAAAATTCTTTGATCCATCACAACGATTTATTGACAACAAAGGGGTTATCAAGATTTATTTCAAAACGTAAAATTAGGCAAATAAAATAAATAGAATGATAACATGAAATCTAAATGGGCACGTTATGTCTATCCTCATTACATTTTATTAATACAACAAATGCAGTTTAATCTGTGTGTGTGTGTGTGTGTGTGTGTGTGTGTGTGTGTGTGTGTGTGTGTGTGTGTGTGATACGTTTGTGTGTGGATGCGTGCGTACGTATGTGCATGCATGTGTGTACTTGTGTGTGCATGCATGCATGCGTATGTTTGCGTGATTGTATAAGCATGTTTGCACGTTAGTGTGTGAGCGTGCATACGTGTATTTGCGTGCACGTGTGTGCCTGTGTCCGCGTGAGTATATGTGCGTGGGGATGTGCAAGCATGTGCTTACACATGTACCTTTGTGTAGGTATGTGTTCTGATACAATCTTTATTTTTAACGACAAACTCCATTTGATATTCTTTTCTCATACTTACTTCAGAACCTTTGTTCCAGATATTAAACACAAGGTAATAATTACATAAATGTCTATAGAAATTAATTATATATCTTTTCTTTTTTAGGAAGATAAAATTTTAATTCAAATTAAAAGTTTCTTAATTTGTATGGTAATTTATTCGTACCATGGAAAACCTTTGAAATCATTGCACAAAATTGTACCAGTTTATTACAGGATTAATCTTACTTTTTTCCCAGTTATTACGTGTAAAATTATTCGGAACTTTGATCATATATTAACGTGTTTTATACTACAAAACAATCTCATAATGTTTTAATGAATTCATTACACTTAACAACGGTTTATTTTAAAATAAGTTTTAAACGGTTCAAGATATTCCGTAAATTTGTATTTATGTTCTTAAGACAATCAAGAACACTGGCGAATAGCTTAGTATAAATTTGGATCTTGAACTTGTATAGAAATTGATTTGTTCTAAAAAAAACAAAATGATTAATTTCATAAATCTTTTTTTTTTTTTGCACCCTGTCTGATCTTTTCTTAGATTACATCGCAAATGCATGACTGTACTGGTCTTTGTAATTACTGTATATATTAATCATATCAAAAGACCTTGATAATGATAATGAAGAAAACAAAATTTGCATGACATTTAAATGTTGTAATCAATTTTTCAAGATAGTTTGTTAGTCAACTTTCATTTCCAGTGATGAGCTCTTGGTAAGAAAAGATACACTACACGGTTTAAGGCTTTCATTTGACTCTGTACCAGTATTTGAACCTGATAGCCTGCTGCGAGTCGAACCCTTTATTATTCAACCACTACGAGCCGTAGATTTGAATACCGATAGTGTTTCACGCCATATAAAACACTTTTTCAGTAATATGGTGGCGGCCTATTTTTAATGGTGGAGAAGAGAAGCCGGTTAACCGGCAAGAGACCACCGGCCTTCCATAAGTGGTAGATAGCTTTTGTGCAGTATTTCATTCAAATGTTAAATATGTATCATTGTTATACTATAAATAATAATACATCGGTAAACCTATGGAGAGGGCGAAAGCATTTATCAACAGTTTAACATGTTTAATTAATCCCTTTGACGGGGCAACACGACAGAATCCCCAAAGGGATTGATGTTGATGTTTTTTATCATGAAAGTGTCCCTGTCATTCACTCATTGTTCTGAATAAAATATTGAGTGGCTGACCATTTCCTTGGTGTTAAAACTTAAATAGAATCTTATGTGTTATTTATTACTCATGAAATAAATGCAACATTATGTTTTATGCTATATATTTTACTCTATCCCAGCGTATCTGTCACTTCGTGTAGTTCACATCATCCAAATAATTGATACGCCTAGTGATCAGGTTCAATGTACAACCATAGTCGTTATGACCTAGTCTCAGTCTGCAAAACGTTTGCTAGTACAGTACTTTATTACATCCTCTGCAATGCGCTTTTAAGTTGTGACTTTGCAATTCCGACATTTTGTTTGTGTCTCGCGCAACCTCCCGATGTGAGCAGAATTTTTACCATTAGTAGTACGGGTCCCCGAATGTTGCTGGATTGTATAGGGGGGGTCGACTATGGACGTTATTGTATATATTATCATTTTGCCTAGAGTAGTTTGGGAAATTTAGAATTGGATATCGCTCTGTTTTATATCAATATCTTAGTGTTGTGCGTCTCGTTTCCCAAAACTTATATTGTTAACTTTGGATTATATCTACGTATCGGTCTTGTCTCTGTAAGCTACAGTTTTGAGGAGTTAAACGGTTTCTTTATAGATACTTATATTGTTTCTTGGATCGCTATTGTACACTGGGTCACTTGGGAAGTGCTTAGGTCGTTATTACTTTGGGTTTAGATTTTTGGTTCTTGTTTGCAGTATACAGGGTCCGTGGTGAATACACTCTATATATACAAGACGAATAGCTACAGTCTGCAGGGGGATTTATATTCTATAAGTAGATTTGTGTTGTTGCTATATTGTATTGTAATACTTGAGATCTTATGTTTTTTTTAATTTTTATTTACTTCTATCTTTTTATGGTGTTAGGAATACTAAAATAGTGATATTATATTGTTTTGGATCGTTCACATAATATACTGGGGTGTTCCTTGTTCTCGTTCTTCAAAAATGTGAGTACATTATATGTTCCGATTAAGGAAACTTATACCAAAACAAACAAATAAACACTTACATATAAAAAAATTAATACCTTATTCAAAACAAAACTAGCCCACCAAATATCAACCTATTATAGTTGGCATTACACGCTTTCACAAAGGGGTTGCCTATGTTCAATCTTAAAAACATTATTTTAAATTTAGAATATTCCCACTATTATGTTCATATCATACCACATCCATCAGATTATACTAGATATGAAGTAGGTCAACTTTACAAAAACACCTAACTTAATTCGACCGACAATTACTACTCAAGATCTTCATATATTTTCGCTGGCTATGTTTGTTCTAATTAACCATTTTCATCTGATTACGTTCATTACTAATATTCAACTATAGAAAAAAAATAGACAAAAACATATCATATTATAAAAACCTATTTTAAACCATAACGAAAAAAACATTCAGATCATCTCAAAAATATTAAACATAAACAATAGCTATATTAATCTAATTCTACAACCTCTTATCATAATCACTATGTATAAAAATAAAAAAAATATATACAAAACAACAACTGTACAGTCATAACTAGTTTTCAAAAATACTTTCTAAAATCTAACAAACAAACAAAAATATTATTATAAACTCACACTATAATGTACTCAATGAAATCAATCTTCACACATGCAAAAAACAAATTGATACCAAGCCTAAAATTTCAATCACTTCATCAATGTGTCAACATAATTCCTAAGGACAATTCCCTTTCTGATACAAGACCAAATACATAATAAATCAATAATTGATTACGCTAGTGATAGGTTCAATGTACAACCATTAGTCGTTTTGACCTAGTCTCAGTCTGCCAAAAACCGTTTGCTAGTACAGTACTTTATCTAACATCCTCGACAATGCGCTTTTAAGTTGTGACTTTGCAATTCCGACATTTTGTTTGTGTCTCGCGCAACCTCCCGATGTGAGCAGAATTTTTACCATTAGTAGTACGGGTCCCCGAATGTAGTAGGAATAAAAATGTGAGCTTCTCTACATATATGTATACATATTATAGTTATCCTAATCATTAAAACATTCAGTCAAGCCATCGTCGTAAAACCAAAGCCCCGCGGTCTCGTGCGACCGAAATTTCTCATTCATATGTTTATAATTCATGTTACCTCAGCCAATGCAAGTAAACGGTGCTCGCTTTCTTCAACCAATCATATCGATGCTTTTAAACAATTTCATAATTGTATTGGATCAACAGACTTCCCTTTGCCTGTCACAACTACTGTGATTGGATAAATTGTACAACACCTACATCTTAAAAATATTCATTAGCTACAAGAGATTTCGGTCGCTTTAGACTACGGGTAGGAAAGAGTATAGCGATTCCTGACCGTGGTTTTACGACGATGCAGTAGTAAAACGGAACTAAAAACTGACTCTTACATACTGCATAACTGAAAATCTTCGCTGCAGTTAAGTTTCGCCCTCAGATGAGAGGGAGAATTTAAAAGCGAAATGTTCAAGCTAAATAGTTGTAGCAAGGACGTACAGGCTATTTATGGGCCTATGTCGAATTTAAGACGGGATAAAAATATATTTTCCCTCGTGTAACTGAGGGGTGAAAAGTTCCATGTATACATCATTTCAATTTCGAGAATATATGTACTTTTCACATTTTTATTTCTATCGTAGATGTTCTTGATTTGGATGATTTTCAAATATTATTGACCAGTGTCTTGTTTTGAACAGGAGATGACTCCGGGTCTATTCAGTATCTCATCCCAAAATATCTAAATGCTATATCCCCTCTTATCTTCGATCAGACTTTTATTAGTTGACAGTGTTGCGCATTAAAATTGGTAAGAAGATACAAAGGACCAGGGTCTGCTCAACGGGGGTCATTTTATAGAGGTCGTAAGTATTACAACTATACTAACGAACTGCGATTATCTTGTAAAGACATTCGGTCTTGCATGCATTAACATTGCGACTCCCATTGATACCTCGCAGCCCCAAATTATTGAAGTATCTGCCCTAATTTAGCTTTTTGAAGGGAGCAAAATATGTATTCATAAAATAACAAGGTCTTACATGAAAAGGTACAAAATTTACTTAATTAAGATTCCAATTAATGTTTGTTTTAAGATAAATTTAACATTTACGACATGGGACTTGTGACAGTTTGATAAAACAGGCCCCAATATTACTCAGTAGTCTACTGAAATCTTTGGAAAAATATCAGTTGTTCTCAACAGCAAAATAATAATTCGGATATGACTAGATATCGACTAAACGCCAATTTTTGATTGAACTGATGTTTGCTCTCTCTCTCTCTCTCTCTCTCTCTCTCTCTCTCTCTCTCTCTCTCTCTCTCTCTCTCTCTCTCTCTCTCTCTCTCTCTGGGAAATCCATTTATATCTATATATAAAAGCAATTTCATGAAAAGTTCTCTGTCTCTCTATCTCTTTGGGAAATCCATTTAAGCAATTTCATTAAAAGCTTTCTCTCGCTCTCGCTCTCTCTCTCTCTCTCTCTCTCTCTCTCTCTCTCTCTCTCTCTCTCTCTCTCTCTCTGTGGGAAATGCTGTAGACACCAGACATTGTATAAATTGGATCACTGTACAAATAATAAAAACATTTTTCAACATTTATCACAATACCGGTTACCTATTATCTCGAATGATTACAACACCCTCTTCCGGTTAAAGTCCCTCCAGTGGTGTAGTGATCGATGTGAGCGTAATATAACGACTAGATTATAAGGATTAGTTGTCTATGAAATTTCTTTTGCAATCATCACATTTAATTATTTTGTCTTTTTTCAAATACTTCAATCGATAATGAAATTTGCTAATGGCAATTCTACACTGAGAACGACCATTAATCATATATAGTTAGTGCTTAAACATGTAGGAGTATCAACAGCTATCCCAAGAGGACGGAAACCTGGAAACTTCTCTCGTATTGTCAATATTTAAACAATGCATATTACGTTAGTTAATCTCCGTAAAATTATTATTGTATATGAATAAAGTAAGAAATGCCGTTTTATTACGGATTCACTATATATATATATATTTATATACATGTTATCATTGAAATTGCTATTTTTGTCCAGGAATGCTGTGCAATATCTCTATAACTATATGATAATTATGGAATTTGAATAGATGTCGCCCAGCTTATGTTTATTATAAGATTATGCAAACTATGTATTACTGATCCTTTCTTGTTTTCACGGCTGACACGAAGGTAAAAAAGTGATTGTCGTTGTAGACACGGATAAGTTGATAACAAGTCTCTAAAAAAGTCGATAAAAACTATAACCATTGTGTTTCACCGCCCGATTTGGGCGTTATTTTCGCATGTACAGGCTTCAACAGACAAACAAAAGTCATGACAAGCACAGGCTTTTTCCTTCAAATTTGGAGCGTTTTCATAGCATTGGTTTTATATGCAGTTTACAGTGGAAACGAAAACATAAGCATATATTGACAGTAATGTGACAAGTGATAATAAATTCAGCTTGTTATCAGGATACTTCAAAGACCGTATCACGTTTATGTTGTTCTATAACATGTACGATAACGAATAATGCAGTAGCTCTTCTATTTTATGTAATCACTTGCCGAATGTTACATTTCCAAGTCCAATGGGAAATATCAGACTAACAGTGAATAAAAATGATTTTGAAATGACTTCCAGATGTGTAAAGATCTTATTTAGTAGCTATTGGGCAATATAACGACTGGACAGGAAATATAATTTCCCTGGTGAACACGGAAAATCACTATAAAAAGTACAAAACAGTGTTTAGTTAATTCTTAGTGTTTCTTATCATAAAAATATCATTCAGCAATTTTCCTAATTTCATTAATACAAAACATTGGCCGCCACCATATAACTGAAAGATTGTTGAGTGTGGCGTAAAACACCATTTAATTTTTTAAAAAATCATTAATACAACCTTTTACGTTACTTTTTCGAAGTAATTTTTCAAATTCTTTTTTTTCTTTTCTTTTTTTAATAATTATTTTTTCTACTGACTAAAAAATAGCCCTTTCATTGATATTAGAGTCAGAACCCCCAACTCGACGCATAGTGCACCACTGCATTTTACTGCTTTATGTAATCATATATATGCTAGAAATGACGACGTATATATCGGCTTTCTAGTCATTTATAGTGATTTAAATAAAGGTCCTTGTTATTAGGTAATTATCAAAAATAAAAGTTTATAACAAAAATAGAATTTTGACCTAGATTATGAAAGAAATCTTTTAGCTATAAATATATTCAGTAATGCAGAAATTTTCACGGTATAACTATAAATTTGGATGACTAATTTCGTGACAACAGATGGTTTTGAAGTTATTTACGATCATTATATATTATATTTAAAATAACGTCCGAATAATCATTTGTGATTTTGTCGTTTATGAATTGATGGTTATTTCTATGATTTGAAATTGAAATTCACTTGAAATTAAAAAATATCTATCTGGTCTTCATGACATAAAGGTGTTGAAATGAAATGAAATCGATTTTTATAGAAAATTGTAATAATGCGAAAAATATTGTATTGAAATCAATAATGCAATTTGTTCACTTTAATATATATTATAAACATAAAAACCAAACGTATAACGAATATATATATATATATAGTTTGTAGGATTTAAATTATCGACAAAAATATATAGATAACTAAAAAAAACTTATAAATCGAGTTCTCTGTCATTTGTATACCAAATTATCATATAGCTTAAAAGTCATTTTCTCCTACCGGAGTGTATATTTTATTACAAAAATACACGATCTTTTTGTCTGAAATTTTATATTGCCTCGACATATTTATCACCTCACTGGAGTTGATTTTTTATTACAATGCCAACATTTTTTTTTTCAGATCATAGAATTATTTTATGACCAAAAAATCAGTAATAGAAATTTTGAGAACGAGCATATTTTACTTAGAGAGACTTGTCGGTATTAGGAAGTCTACCTTAAAATGCCATTTTTTCTTTGAAATCTCAGTATTTGTACACTTACAAATACCAGTATCCCAACTATAAAAACGCAGGCCATGGGCTACATCATGAATAAAATGAAGTTGATTTTCCCACTACAAAATTTGTTTTAAAAGTTAAACAAAATTAATCATCAGATCACATATTAATATTCTAACATGATTTGATTTAATTGATTGTTGTCAACGTATCCGTATCTAATTTGCCAATTATTTGATTAGCTACAAATGTCTGATTATATATCGTTGACAATAAGCTAAAGTACCCCTACCTGATATTTCGTCCTGTGTTAGTTTTGGAATTGGAATGTTTCAAAATCTTATCTTAGTTATAACAACAGAAAATGTAAAAAAAAAAACTTCTATCTTGAAGATATTTAAAAAAAATATATTCTATTATATTCTAATTATTTTCTCTCTTATTTTTCTTTATTTATTATTATTGATATTATTATTTTTGGAACACCCAAATTAGTCAGGAATGGATTTTATCATTTGAAATGTCATTATCAGATTGTTATGCGACAATATATCTAAAGCTCTAGACAGTCGTACAGATAAAACAGCGACATATTACATTCATCTGCTCTTTATTTTATGGGCCATATAATGCATTCAGCGAGAAGATATCCTAGTCTTCTCTTTTCTTCATTTGTCTTTAATGTTTTACACCTGTACACATCAGACTGATGTTACCTGGGCGAGATTTGTGTTTGTCATAAAAGTACAACCTATCAAAATATCAAATTTTAGTCTAAAAAGTAAATGTTACATTTTATCTACTTCTCTCTTTGTGATAAAGGCAGATCGAAGGATCGATATCTTCTACTTCAGTGAATAAATAACAATAGCATAAAAGACTGATCATGTGATTGAATTTGTCCAAAAGCAAAATTTTCTTTGTATTTTATTTATTGAAATTGATTAAGGATATCTAGTATCTTGTCACGTTTTTTACCTTAATCCTAAACTGAATTAAATAGCAAACATAAGAAACGAGTGGTCCTAATTTATATTTTGATTCTTTGAGTGACAATATGATGAATAAAATATTCGCATTAAAAAGTTTTTATAATAAGCCAATATATAAAGAAAAACACAGGTGGGTGTTCCCCGTGCGCCTATTTTATTATCTGATAAATTGCAAGGAATGTTTTCTCGCCGCCATGGCTATTAAATCGCTTGATTTGGTGGCCTACCATTGCTTTTTTGCATTTTACTCTATTAGAATATGTTTAATAACGGCTTATGCGTGTTTTTGTTCGGCAACAATAAATTTGCGGGCAAAGACGATTGCAATAGACATTTACAAAAGTCTTGGCAGTGAGAAGTGTTGAGGTTCACCTGCTGTGTTTATTTTCCACATTTCGTCACGCCCAACACTACAGATTCCTGGCGATCTCGATCCAACCCATTTAAAATCAATTGAACATGTTTAAAGTATCTTCACTGCTGTATGATTAAAATCCATTTTGATTTCCTATTTACAAAAACATGTACGAAGTGAAAGTGATAATTTAATAGAATTTGTAAAAGCGTTACAATCCATAATAATATGTAATATGGCATGGTCGTCGTCTGAATGGGAGGACATGTGATTAAAAACATGTAATATTACTCGGTGATTGGGCGAAAGGGTGAATACAAATTTAACATATTGCCTGGTAGTTCGTTGGACAGAAGGTAGGTGATTGATACAATCAGGTAAAATGGCAATTGGCCGACTGGGTGGGTAGGTGAATACAAATGAGGTGGTTGGTTCAGTAGGTGATTAAACGACATGGCTATTGCTCCTATGATCGATTGTATTAACTGAGATAGTGTACCTGTCAAAAACTTAGTTGTTTCAAAATGTCTCCAGCTATAAGGGTAGAATCTACAATGTAATAAAAATGCAATTTGCTTGGTGTTTGGTTCGGTATCAGTATCACAATTAAGAAACAAAATATATCACAAACCCAACCTTTGCAATGAAGGGTTTCAATCGAATCAGTATTTACCAAAACATTGACCATTCTGGTGGTATACCGATGCCTATCGCATGTCATTTAATTTAACGCTGATGGGATGTTTTAATTCTTTTGATAGATTTAATTGGTGACGTTGATGATCGAGCTGAATAAATGTTATTAACACCATTGTCATCATGTTATTATTGCTTTTAACTACTACTACTACTACTACAGCTGCTGATGCTGATGCTGATGCTAGTTCTATTATCACTAATAACAGTACTACTACTCCTACTACTACTACTACTACTACTACTACTACTACACACTACTACTACTACTACTACTACTACTACTACTACTAATAATAATAATAATAATACTACTACTACTGCTATTACTACTACTACTACTGCTGCTACTACTACTACTACTACTACTACTACTACTACTACTACTACTACTACTACTATTACTGTTGCTCTGCTGCCACTACTACTACATGTAGTACTACTGCTACTGCTGCTGGTACTACTACTGCTGCTGCTGCTACTACTGCTGCTGCTACTGTTACTACTACTGTTGATGCTACTTCTTCTTCTACTACGTCTACTGCTACTACTACTACTTTTGGTGCTGCTGCTTCTACTACTACTACTGCTGCAGCTACTACTAATGCTGCTTCTGCTACTACTACTACTACTGTTGTTGCTACTTCTACCACTACTACTACTACTACTACTACTACTACTTCTACTACTTCTACTTTTGCTGCTGATACTGATACTACTACTAGCACTGTTGCTGCTGCTTCTTCTTCTACTACTATTTCTTCTACTACTATTACAACTACTACTGTTACTGGTACTGGTACTAGTACTACTACAAAGAAAAAGAATATAGAAATCACAAATAACAAAAATTCCTCTTCAAGATGTCCAGGGTACATATATAAATCTGGTAAATACAGGACACACATTGACCTCAAGATGCTTACTCCTCCATGGAATCTGATCCCATTTCCAGAGGTCCTTGTTTGTCCAATACTCACCGCACTTGTATATGTATTCTTGACAGCTGGTAGACATACAGTCTCTTAATGATTATGTAAACCATATATAAGAATCACCCTAGCTGAAGTATACTTATGCACAATGCTTAAATTGTCATACGCCACCTCAGCAAAACAGTTTCAATTCTGTTCATTGCGTAAATGTAGAGTGAACTTTTTATGTATTGATAACAAGTCCGTGTTATTGTCGTTGATATTATACTATAAATAATATTTATGTCTTTATTATCTTATTATCACATCGTAGTCTCCACCTAAAACATCCCCAAAACACACTAAGAGACATACACACATACATTAAACTCTTCTTACCAACTGTGTATAAAGACCACCTGGTCACAAAGACCAATTTTGCTGCAACCTCTGTATAGAGAGCACCTCCCCATAAAGACCCTGTGTCCCTAAGGAAGGTTGTCATATACAGGTTTCACTATAGATATATATATATATTACACATCCCATCACAAACAAACAAACAACTTATGTCTAGTTGAATTTTCCGGTGGTCAGGACGGAAATTCGACAACTGTAAATGTAAGTACTCTCCATTACTCAAATGAGATGTTAAACACGTCACGGAATTTTGATATGTGAAACATTCATCATCTTATCAAAACATGACGTTTATGTCCTCATAGAAAATCGTACGTATTTTAAATGATAATTTTTATTACGTCACTGAATTAGTTCTAAGACATATGAAAATACTTCTAGTGGTGTATGTAAGTGCTTAAACTTGACCTTTAAGAATTTTAAAATCATCGGAGGGAGGTGCATTTTGATGATGTTCTAAATAAATGTAACCTGATTTAAAAGACCCTGTGCTCCGGGTACATTGTAACCAGGTTCTCGTCTACGCCAATAAAAACTTGGCGCCACCATATGAATGAAAAATGGTTGAGTGTGGCACAAAACAACACTCAAACAAAACGCATTGGATGCCGCAAGAATGAAAATTTGTGACAAACTGTTGGGCTTTCAAATACCATTGCCTACCACCTTGTAGTGATTGGAATCATCCATAGGTGCTTGTCCTGTCTATTCAACTTCTTTGTGGTTATTTCTTACAATTTCACTGATATCGATACATTAAAAACACATGTCTCATATGACATTGGGCGTGACTCGTGAAATACTTCTCAGTTTTCTAAGTTGGGGATTGGACCATAGCATAAATCTATAGCCCCCATTACTGGGTGACATCTGTTTGTATATTGAACATTAAGCAGCAAATCGGCAATTTCAATTTGAAATTTGAAATAACAAACATTTCGAAAAAATTGGCCTATATTATAAACATAACACGAAAGTTACAATGCTCAAGACGATCGTTTCTGTCAATTAGATTTCAGCAGTTGAGCTCCAATTTTAAATTGATTTTCTAAATGGTGTAATACAAGGCCCGATAATAAATCTAAATGCATAGCCAAATGCGTCTAAGAGTACATAATCATTGTTAAAAGATGACTACCTTAGCTTCTGAGGAATTTAGAATTTAAATGGTGGTATCAGTGAGAAAAATTAATTCAGTATAAGACTATCAACTGTTACCGAAATATCAGGCACCAGGTTTATGTATACCCATCGTTGACTCAAACGTTCCACAGCAGTGGCAACGACCAAGTGATTATAAATATTATAAACATAATACCAAAGTTATAATGCTCAAGACGATTGTTTCTGTCAATTAGACTTCATCAGTTGAGCTCCAATTTTAACTGGATTTTCTAAAGGGAAAGTGGTATAATACAAGGTCAAATAATAAATCTAACTGTATACCCAAATCCGTCTAAGGGTAACCACTGTACAAAGATGGCTAATACTTACTTTTGCACCCACTATCCAAATATTAACAAAGCATTAACAAAATTTAAAATTTTGAAATTGTTTGAAAATTTCTTAAATTACATCAATGAAATATATCCAGAATTAATATTGAATATTAAAGAATTTGTTCTATGCATTGGGAAATATTTGAGTGGAGGGTGCAAAAAGTCTTTCCAAAAGATGATTATCTTAGCTTTTGAGGAATTCAGATTCGTTTGTTTTATTTACCTGTGTAATTCGGTTTTAATTATTGGAAATTAATTGCAATAATAAATTGTTACAAATCTAGAATCATTATTTTGTATCATATAATGTGAAAACTAAGTACTTTTTTGCTCTGCATTGTTTATATAATATATATATATATATATATATATATATATATATATATATATATATATATATATATATATATATATATATATATATATATATATATATATATATATATATATATATATAATCTGAAATAATTATAGATAAGTTGTACAGATGTTATGTCTGTAGTTTTGTATGCAAATTCTCGCGGTGAAATAAATATAACTGTTGATCAATGGTCTTGTTATTTTGTGTTTTCTACATTTCATGTGATATGAAACTTACTGATTCCATTATTGAGTTTTGTGTGGCTTTTTATGTATGTCTTTATCATTTCTTCTTGTACATAGGAAGAATGATATTATGTCCTACATTAAATCAGAAGATATGGTGCAAAAACATTCTGAACGGACCATATCGAGGGACGTATTTTAACTAAACGTGACTTTTGTCAAATATATTCTTATTTACGACACAGACAGATTTGAATGTTTGTCTGATGACTGTTGGATGTTAGAGATTTTTGAAAATGTCTGACATCTACATATTATCTGACACGATTCTAGATCTCTAGACAGTTGGATTCAATCGACAAACAGAAAAGGGGACCAGGATCGTCCGAGATTACCTGTAATCTGTCTGTATTGCATAGGTACGGTAATAGATTTACCCCCAGAATTTACTTTAGATAGGAGAGTGAGTAGTATGTCAGATTTTGAAAATAAATAACATATTAACAAACTACATCCCGGAAGTATCAGTGTCGTTAAATATTCAAATGTAAAATCTGTCTGTTATTGGTTTAGGAAACAATTAATATACTGATTTTTGCATAGGCAAGATGACAATCTGCAAAATGACGACAACTGAGTAATGTCGCGGTTACTTTAGCTGAAGTAATATATTACACTAAATCTTGCAGGTGCCCGTTTTTTTCAGAAATATATTTGACAAAAATATTATTTGATATGGATTTAATAAATGTCGACTTCAATATCAATCATTTATGTTTATATATGAATCTATTAGTTGTGAGGAAAATAC
>BROG01000076.1:957500-1067500 GCA_030159075.1 Atrina japonica | reverse complement strand
TCAATAGGATACTTACTTGATCTTCAAACTGCATGTGGTGGAATTTGATATCACGATAAAGCATAGCAGAAGTAGTAGTCTATTTGGAGATATCATTTTCTTTCAATTTATATATATATATATATATATATATATATATATATATATATATATATATATATATATATATATATATATATATATATATATATATATATATATATATATATTAGAAATATATCCAATATTTAATAAATATAAAATATCATGCATGGTATTAAATATTTGGATATATTTCTAATTCGTTTAACCTTTCAGATGAAGACATGGTTATCATTTTTTCAATATGTACATGTATTAAGATTTCTTTTTCAAAATTCTTCTTTAGTTATCAACGGTATATATATATATATATAAATTAATAACGAGATTAAGGCTCAGTGTCTTCGCCTTGATTTATTGTCAACTTGCTAATTTTAGAAACTTTAAAATTTAAAATGTAGGCCATATAGACCGGGTCAATACATAGCATTATGATGCATTATAGAGATTAATGTTGCTCACATTTAGTCAAATGCAAATTTTGTTCCAATTCGATAAATTTTCTCTATATAAATTATATTAATGACTATAGATTTAATTGAATATCATTAAAACGATGGTAAGATAAAAAGGTCTTAGTTTATGGTTTGATTATAATTTCTTATCCAAATGTCACATACTATACGTATCAGCAGGAACACGTGAATAGATTTCAATAATGTAATATCAATTCCATTTTCAAAAACACACACACAATCATACACACACACACACACACACACACACACACACACACACACACACTATCTAGTTCATTTTCTCTCAAACTCACTATGTAGTTCATCTCTCTGTCTCTCTCTCTCTCTCTCTCTCTCACACACACACACTCACACACACAACTTAAATTCTATCTGGTACAGTGGTAAATATTGCATAAAAATGTTCAAAATGCCGCCTTGCAAATTAAACTATACGTGTTTTGGTAGAACATTATAGTGAATTAAACATCGGATCTTTTTTATATTTGCATTGACATTTAAACGGTCGCTCATCAGTTTTGTGGAGAACGATTGCAAAAGGATACTCAAAATGTTAAAAATATATTTTTAACTTTATGTCCTACGATGTAGAATTGTTCTCTGACTATTTGTGCAATTACTTTTCCCAATAAAACTATTCATATTTTCACACTACAGAAGATATCATGTCCCTCTGGTAAAATAAATATTCTATGTCTGAATTTAAATACATAAGTTTGTCCTCTATTTTCCCGCCTTTCCCTCTACATTGTGCACATTCTTTCTACGAAAGTTGCTCCAGTCTGTGGTTAGTTGTATGTATGGCAATATGAGTTGTCGTTTGGGCAACATTTACTTGCAGAATTTTTGTAATATTCTATATATATGATACAGAGATCGGATACTGGTTAAATTCGTATTATCAAAATAAACTCGCCAAATTTAATCATATCATTGAATCTGCGTATACTTAAATCACTTCAACCATTACAAATTAACTTTCGCTATTTACCGAGTGTCAAGAAAGCTTGAAGAATATATAATAAACAATCCTGTATTGAAGACGGAATCAGACGGAAGTGCTTGTATTTATTTCAAATTCAAGCGAAACCTACCCGTTATAATGGCCTGCTTTGCAATTACTCTCTTTTACTGATGATTATCTGTTAGATAGCGGTTGTTACGTCGTCTGTGACAATCGTGACGAGGATTTATTCCTCACTTATTTTATATGTATTTGACTGCTGACTCCCTGTGTGGATGACCGGTCAATAGAGGCTCCTTACTCCTCCACTGAACCTGCTCACACCTCTGGATTTCAGAGGTTCGTGTCTTTTATATGTTCACCAGATTTGTATATAGTTTTGTCTCCTTGACATACTTTTGTTTCTTTGATTTTATATGTGAAAAGTCAATGAAGCTTCGAATTGGGTTTTTGTTTTAAAATATTGCGTCAACTTCTTTTTTTCAGAATAAGTACAGGACTAGTCATTGCAGATTCTCGCTAGGCAGCTAAAAACCTTTCAGGTATTATTTACAATTAAACAGTTAAAGCATATCCAATCACACACGTTGGACCATGAATACAGCTGCACTGTATAGTCCTCGATCTTGGTGGTCCGAGTCATTTCCCTGGGCAAGCTGGTCCAAGCGATGGTGATCCTTTGAAGAATTGTACACGTCCCTGTGAGCTGGATCTTACTCGACGTGCCTCTAGTGACCCCACTTGAAGTCCTGCAGTATCGATGTTTCACTTCATGGTTTCCTCTAAAAGTAATTGTCTATAGCAAAGGTAGCTGCTCGATCAGAAGAAATAATATAGGTCTGGTGGTGAGGTATATACTATACAATACTGTGGAGGTATATTCTAGAGTGGGTCTCATCATGGTGTATATGCGGTGACTTCTTCTGGTTGTTTGAAGCCTTTCGTGCTGCACTGGAAAACACTATTTCTTTAACTGGCTTTGGATATAACTAGTACATTACCGATATGATCATCGCATATAACCTGGCGGAGTGGAGTCTTGTGAACCTGGGCGAGTTTAAATTTTAGGTGATAAAGTACAACATTAAAATTACACTGGCTAGAGTAATCATTCCTAAATGTCATTGTACATAAGAGAGTATCCAGTTATGAATAAAACGTATTTCCCGTGCAACTTGCATTGACCGAAAAGTAAGTAGAATCACCCGTATGATAATCAAAAGGTTATTCCACCCCGCCGTCTTATGTGAATCAGACAATAATTCCTAGGTATTTTCTATTGTTGACTGCTTCTAGGATGTGGCCATGTAAAGTGTATTGATGTTTATTTATATTCCTCCTGCTAGTGACATGCATTACTCTGCACTTCTGTGGGTGGAACTCCATTTGCCACTCTTTCTCCCAGGTCTCCAGCAATGATAGGTCCTTTTGCAATGCCGCTGCAACATCCATCCTCTGAATGTTTCTGTACATAAGGGCATCAGCAGCAGAGAATATCACGTCTGATGTGGTGTATTCTGATCGGTCGTTGATGTGGTACGGAATAGAAGGAGATCCATCGCTGTCCCTTTGATGTAACGTCTACGTAGGATGTGTTACATCCATCAAGGCTGATTCTGTGTGTCCTCATGGCAAGAAAATATCTATATGCAGTGTATACTATCGCCGCTTCCCTCCAGTCTGTGGGTATCTTGCCATCAACTAAGGATGTCTGGAAGATTGTGTCAACCTCTGTATACAATATCTTTATCTATTTAAATCATCAGCATAGTCCCACGGGAGTCTGGTACTCCATCAGGTCCAGTGACATTTACGGGTTTAAACCTTTAAGAAGTTCTTGTACTCTACGAGTGGTGTGTTCTATAGTGATATGTAGGTTTTGACCAAGTGCGAGCTGTGATTTTCCGTATCTTGTAAAATGATTTATTGTCAATTTGCTAATTTTAGAAACTTTAAAATGTAGGCCATACAGACTGGGTCAATATGTAGCATTATGATGCATTATAGAGAATAATGTTGTACACATTTAGTCAAATGCAAATTCTGTTCCAATTTGATAAATGTTCTCTATATAAACTGTATTAATGACTATATATTTAATTGAACATCATAAAAACGATGGAAGTGTAAAAAGGTCTTAGTTTATGGTTTGATTATAATTTCTTTTTTACTACTAATATACTATACTCCACGAGAAACCTCCTTGGCGTGTTCTATAGTGATCTGTAGGATTTGACCATTGTCTGGTATGTTTTCGTATCCTCCCCATGTATACAGAGTGGTATTGGCTGTTGAGAATACCGTCTTGTTGTCAGTAATACGCTATAGTAGCCCATCCATTGGAGTCCTGCTTTTTAACCTACGACTGTTTGACCTAGAAGTCACATACCTAAAAACAGTGTTTGTGGGTTAAAACCAAATTTAAGTTATTGTGTGTTCAGAATTGTTTTTTGAAAATTAAAATGGTTTAGAGGTGGTTTGACACTGTCCACAAAAATAATGACGACGGCTTATGTCTTAAATCCAATAAAGCTATCCGTCATATTACCAACTCTTGCTGGGTAAATCGTGAATAATTCTTGAGTAATATATACACAAGTTATAAAAAAAAGATGAAAATTACACCAGTCTTGGAAAAAATGACACGTGCGAGCCGTGATTTTCCGTATCTTGTAAAATGAAACTTTGCGTAATTCTTACATCAATATTCCGCGTTGTCGATAGGTATCATAAAAGCATGCAGATTGGTTGTTATTGGCCATAGTTTTAGTAAGATATTTTTCAGTTCCGGCTTCGTGAAGACTTTTATTATATATTTTGTATTTTTCATGTGGAGTGGATAAGGTATTACCCAAGATATAAGTATCTACCGTTTTACCAAGTCAGAATTTCTCTGTCCACACCCTAGGTTGTAGACAAGGTTTTATTTGTAGACACGAACTATGACGTCACAATATAATCTTATAAACAGTCTTTCTATGTTACGAAAATAATACAATCTAACACCACTACGAGGGAGGGGTGGTAAAATTTCAATTCGAGTGCATGCAATTTTGTTTGTCCATGACGAGGCTCGCCATACCTCCCTCAAAATGGTGTTTGACTGTTTTTCTCACGTTGAAACAGTTAAAAGGAACGACTGCATCCATCTACAGACGACAACAATATTTTAAACAGTAGTTCCGGCATTTCTGGAATGGGTTTATCTCACCCTGTGAGATACCATTTCTCCAATATCGAAATCCATTCTGTTCTTACCACCGTGGTGGAGATTAATAATTTTTTCACTTGAGACTGATTTGTCTGCGAATTTTGCAGAAAAAATCCGACCTGGTAAAGGGGTATATACGCCACGGTCCAAGGTTGGGGAAAATATAACTTGCAAATCCTTTAGATGCCATATCACTCAGAAATATGTCCATTTTCTCCTTAATTGCATAGTCTCGCACATGGTTGCGTTATATGTTTTTTTGATTTTTATAGGTCTACCGAAGTAAATTAGCACATGTTTACAAACATAACGAGTCTAAATTGAATTATATCAGGGTGACAGGTTTAATCACGGAGTAACGTTTTACTTGTGCATTCCCATTTTGGGGGAAATAGACCGTATTATTTTGTTTTTGACAGTCCCGAATGTGCCACTTGTAGGTAAACCTAAATAGAAAATTTAATCGTTTTACTTTTATTACAATTTTCTATGGACCTTCCAATTACATACATGACAAGTTTGATATTAATTTGATTTTGTTTCCACATGAATCACAATAGTTGTTTTAGAAGAAGACATACTTTTGGTCATGAAAAGTTTGGACATTTTTTTATTTTTCGGGGTTGGGGGAGTTATTTTGTTTTAATTTCCCATGAAATCATTGAGTTCTACTATATTAAAATCGCCATATTCACCATGAAACTACTTATTATAACAACTATATATATTAAGCAGAAACATGCTAGGTTTTCGACTTGTGGGAGTTATTTTCAGGACGTCGTGTAACGTGTGCGAGACGGGAATTATACCTCAGCTGATAGATAATTGTCATTAGCCATCGCGTTAACAAAACTACTTTACAACATAACTGTCTATTTTTGTCATCATTATATCTGGTTAAGTGATATTTTATATGTTTATTTTATGGCTGTAGAAGAAGGCATGATATGGCTGCTCAATCATGGTTATTACGGCTGACCAATGAATCAACACTGAATTTTATGACCAGTCGTTGGTATTTTTTTTTAGCTGTGAGTTGTTTCTTGTCACCTGCGCTCTTGTGATTTTACAGAAAATCGCTAAGAAATGTTATGACTCCCCCTACAGATGCCAATAGCATTCGGTGAAAATATATATCACATAAGTATTGAGAGATCGCAATAAATATTCATGCTGAGATTTAAGTAGTCTAGATAACGATAGATAGAGCGTGGGAGTCAATATTATTGCTGTGATTTTAGAAGCCGTCATGAAATGAAGACATTAAGGGAATAAGTAGCAATCTGTGGTCTGCAATAAATAAATCTAAACATTGATCTGAGAGAAGTATTTCTTTCGGATACCTGTTAGTTTTAATACCACAGATGTCGCACTGTTTATTTGAATGATAAGAGATTGCACATGTATCTTGTCACTGTAAATGAAAAGGTTACGTACACAAATATATGTAATATATATATATATATATATATATATATATATATATATATATATATATATATATATATATATATATATATATATATATAGCTATTTCGCTTTTGTATCAATTTTTACATTTTTTTTTAATGAATGCAATTGGTTGAATGAAATATATTTTGTTTGTATTTGTTTTATATCCAACCAAGCATTTTTCACCTATATGGTAATGTCACCACCTTTAAGTGAAGTACCACAAATTTTGACCCGTGCTATGGACTGAACGACGCCAATGATATGAGAGTTATTTCACGTGCCACACGTATCAATACACGAGACTTTGATTTTAAGTTGTTGTTGTTGTATTCTTCTTGAAGGCCCACTCAAGATCTTTCACCTATATGGAAACGTCACCAAATACGGGTGAAGGGCTTCAATTATTGGCCTATGCTTGGCACTTACGGTAACTGGGCAGTGAGGGTTCTTTAACGTGCCATCACCTACTGTGACACGGGACCTCGAATTTTACTGTCTTATCCGAAGGACAGGAAAAGCTGGCCGCCTACGCCGATCCTCGTCGATTTTAAGTATCATTAAAATGACAAAGGAACAGTCATTCTAAAGTCGTTGGAATGCTTTTATTATTAGAAAACACAATGCGGAAGATTGGTCAACATCTTTATGAGTGTCTTTTCTTTGACCATGTCGATACACATTGTGAGATTACTGATTTATATTATTTAACTACTATATCAGTATATGTCTTTACACAGAGTTGTCGGTCCTTACACTCTCAACAATATCTGTCAACGTCTCGACTTTTGCCAGAATCAAAATGTATATGGGTTTTTTTTTCTTTATAAGATATCTTTTTTGTGTGTCGTTTTAGTGCTGACATAGATTTGAGGTGAACATATTTTTTAGAAATGGATGTAAATATAGGGACTATATTTTTACACTGTGTATTTTGATTGTGGCAAATTATATAAATCTTCTATAGATTTTGCTCTTCACAAGGTATCGATCATTTCACATATATTTTTAGTCCTAAATTAGAAAATTACTATTTGAGGTGAAAATACTTTTTTAGAAATGGATAAAAATATAGGGACTATATTTTTGCGAAGAGTTTCCATACTCTGTGTAATTTGGTTTGTTTATTGTTGTTTAACGTCCCACTCAAGAATCTTTCAATCATATGGAGACGCCACCAAATGCCGGTGAAGAGCTTCAAATTTTGGCCTATGCTTGGCACTCACGGCCATTGAGCAGTGAGGGTTTTTACGCCTACTGTGACACGGGACCTCGGTTTATTATATATATTCTGTGGGTTACTTGACCACGTGTTTTGGGAGTTCTGTTTAGACGTTGACAGATTGTTGAGGATTGCCAGGACAGACAACTCTGTGTAAAAGATTAGTGCAGTGCTGCACACAATGAATAAACAATACAATACGGAACCGCAATCGGGAATCGAATCCGGGATATTTCATTTGCGAGTCGAACGCTCTATCAATAAACCTCCACAAGCGGTTGTACGACAAACAATATCACACACAGCAGGCTGGTGGTGTGGTGGTTATGGTTCGTAGAAGAAGTCCTGACCCGTTTCAATCATATTAATTTTTTTATGTTTTGTAGTTCGTCCCTATATAAATAGTTTTTAGATGGAGATAACAGCAGCTATATATTGAAGTACCATAAATATTGAACTACATTTTGGACTCATGCAAATGCAAATTTCATTCATTACAATGAGACGCGCATATCTTACACAGAGTTGTCGGTCCTTGCATTCCCAAACAATCTCTGTTAATGTATCGGCTTCTGTAAGATTCTGGAAAATTATAAATACATGTATATAATACAAATACTCTACATTTTGCTCTTATAAGCTTCATGTACATTTGTATTTACTTTTTTGCATACATTTTTGGTTTTGACATGAAATATAATATTATTTGATGCGAAAAAAAATCTAAAATGGCTATAAATGTAGGGACTATATTTTTGTAAAAACATCCTTACTCTGAGTAATTTGTTTTTTTATATTCATTATGTGGGTTGCATGACCACGTGTTTTGGGACTGCTTTTTAGACATTTACAGAGATTGATCGAGAGTGCAAAAGATCCTGACACGCGACCCCCTGGCCCCAACTGGAAAACCCGTAGGTTTCACTTCCTGTCTTAAGTTTTAAAGGGACAGTAACTATGGCCTACCTGTGCTGAAAATTCGCGGTTTTTACTTTAAAACAAACCTGAATAATTTAATTTTCTTCCCGAAGTTGATAAAGGCTTGCATGCAAAAAATCATGACTTGCGTGCAAACTATATAGCCTATAAAATGTTTTGCATACAGGAAAATAAATTAAAACGTTATTTTCGTTGTCTTATTTTTGGCATGCTAATGTTGTGTGGAAATTCAAATAGATTTACGGGATGAAGTGAACCAGCCAGAGAATCGTTTCATTTCACCGATGATGAAATGGTGTCACCGAGATCGTACAAATCTTGCGAATTTAATTTCTAAAGAAAATCATTTTTGTGACTTTATACTAGGTATCTTTACTTCCTAATTAATTAAATCCGCTAGGTCTTTAAAATATCATCAACTTAGACTATAGTTGGATATAAGATATTTTCCAGTGATAAATGATGACTTTATCGAGATCGCATTACACTTTCATCAAGTCACGCTTCTATGTTCTAAATGTCATTGGTGTGCTATGTTTTATGCGCAGATATTTTTAGCATATGTATCTTAACTTACAGAAAAAAATATTTGAGTCCGTTAATAGACCTACTCTTAATAGAAAAAATTCTTCTCATTCCAAAAAGGACATTAAATCCTCGTTGTATAAGTAATGATTTGATTGACTGTCACTGATAGTAAATTATATTTGTATGTAAGGAAATTAACGAGATGAAATAGTTTTTGCATGCATAAAAGTCTCACACGTTAAAAAAAACATCGCGCATACACGTTTACATAACTAAATTTTATCAATTTTTTGACATGTGCAGCCTTATCCCACGTCATAAATATCTGCATCCGTGTTAGAGAGAGAGAGAGAGAGAGAGAGAGAGAGAGAGAGAGAGAGAGAGAGAGAGAGAGAGAGAGAGAGAGAGAGAGCAATTGTTGGTGTTATTTATTACATTGATTAGCAACTGATTGTTTAGCGAGTATTATAATCAGTAAGATTTTAGTAATAGTGTCCGACACCGACAGTTCAGCGGCTCGCTTTGTAAATAACGGGCGTGCTTGACGTCATTGCAATCGAGTCGGGCTCGATATTGGTTTACACCCACGTGTGCCCATCAATTAGCAGAGCGCAGTACTGTAAAAAATAAAAAATAAAAGTAAGGAGTCAATTGTTCATTTATCATTTGTTCGGATAT
Source organism: Atrina japonica (assembly GCA_030159075.1). Taxonomy (NCBI): domain Eukaryota; kingdom Metazoa; phylum Mollusca; class Bivalvia; order Pterioida; family Pinnidae; genus Atrina; species Atrina japonica. The sequence goes on along the minus strand of BROG01000076.1, from coordinate 1,057,946 downwards.
TATTTTTTTCTCGTATACTTGTATAGAACTATCATATATGTAACCTCATAATGTAGATTTGCTAGCAGAGCCTGATACGTTTAATGATATTGCAGAAATATACATTTAGTGGTCAAGTACTTTTTGAAGAGTTCATATCTAGGCTTACTTTAATCTGACAGTCGGATAAATCATATTTGTAAATCAAAGAGTAAGGATTATGTTCAATGACAGTGCAATTATTCATTTGCAACCCCCCCCCCCACACACACACACACACATATACATATTATCAGTCCCGTTTGCATGCGTGTGAAAATATCGAATATTTAGGTTGTGCGCTTGTCACGGTATAATAAAATCTTTATTTTTTTATTCAAAAAGTACACACTCACCTTATTGGGGCTACTCCCCCATCATCATAAAGGCTACTCGGTTAAAGCAACCATGGCAGTTGTAAAAATATTTTCTTTTTTTTTCGCCGCCATCTTATGGGGGTCAACCCCACCCGCGACCTATCCTCAATTTGCGGAATACAGAGTAACCTCCCATTTGCAACAGTGGTCTATCTTTTGAGCAGTTAAATTGAATGAAAAACTACTTTTAATTTTTGCTGTAAAAATTGGACAGCCTGATGAACCCAGTATAAATTAAAATTTAATAAAAACATGAAAAGGCCAGATACGGCACCTTCTGGCAGATTTTTCTATTATGACGTCACATTTAAATGGTCCGTAAAAGATATCTGATTATGACGTCACAATCGAATGACGTCAAAGATTAGAGATCCAATTTCCTCATACGTCATCATGACATATGTAACCAAATAATGCTCTGTTACAGCAACTTCAGTTCATGAAAAAATGTCAAGGATTGTGTTCATCTAATATTCTAAATGATTTTCTCTTGTCTGTTACAGGATTTGCACATATTTATTTAGAACATGGTTGTATATAATCTAATACATGTATGTACACGTATTATATGCTATGCCTGCGGGGCCCATTTTAGTCAATAAGTCTATGATAGCTACATTGTAATTGAATCTATAAGTACACCGACATGGGGTTTATAGTTTATTTGTCAGGCGACGACGATGATGATGATCATCGAATTGTGATGACTTTGTGAAATAAAATCATGTCTCTGTCACTTTTTGAGGAAGCAGTGGCGTAGGAAGAAATAAATATTGGAGTATATTAAAAAACATTTCAGATTTTGTAAATTGCTTACCTTTTGATAATGTAACAATTTTGCTTGTATTGCCCCCCCCCCCCCCCAACCCTGTTCCTATGTCTATAGGTAATAGTCTAATAGTACTGACGAGGATTTGTTCCTCACTTATTTCATTTAAATTTGACTTTGGAACTCACAGCAGGTGTGACCGGTCGACAGAGGATGCTTACTCCCCATGACATCTGATCGCACCTCTAGATTTTCAGTAGACCGTGTTTGTCCAATATTCACCAGGTTTGTATATTGTATCCTGGGTATCCTGATTATACTTTGGTATCTGTGATTTCTGTATTGTAAGATCATAGGACGATGATGTCAATTTATATATATAGAAATGACGTTACACATATTTTTGTATATACTAATATAGCCTCTTCATATTACATAACATCTAGATCTATCAGAGAAAAAGATATATGGCAGGTTGTACGTGATAGATTTATTTCAAAGGAAGTTTCCCTTCAGATACATGCATGTAAGATGTGCAAAATGTATTCGGCCAGTAGTTTTTTTTACTACATATATACTTCCAGCGATATATAATTAAAGCTAACAGTTATCTTTACATATCGCTGATATTTCATATAAAACATTTAAAATTTCATATATATATATATATATATACGTGTGTGTGTGTGCGTGTTGTCTTATTAGATTTCAATAAAATTTTCACCATCGAACAGAGAATGTTACTGAGTTTCAATGGTTATTGGGATGTAATTTTCCAATTTATTATTTTAAAGATTTAACAATTTAAACAGAATGTAAAAATTAGTCGTAACAATAATATTTTACTTAACCATATAGGGAGTAAAACCGAGTTTTCATCACCAAAATCAAAACTTTTGTAAAAAAAAGATCTAAAGAAATTATTTTTAACATCTCATTAAAAAAAATGAAAAATTAAGATAGATAATGAAAATGTATCTAATTTGTTGTTTAACGGTAAAAATGAATTTTATTGAAATGCGATAAGAAATGTCTTTACAATATTAGCGATATTTAAATCCTTTATTATTAGGCTGATAATATTTAACAAAAATGTGGTTTTCTGTGCAATACATACATGTATAGATCTATACTAGACTATAGTTAACAAAATAATAACACTTGACCGAATTTTTTTTTACATGTATATCATCTGTATGATGCATTTTTATATTTAGATGTGTTTTGTTTATCTATCGGTTATTTCGTCATTATTGATATGTCGCAATACAGACTTGGCACTGTTTGATTTTGGCAATAGTAACAACTACTATTAACGTGCATGTAGGTCTAGATTCAAGTGTGTTTCACAGCAGACCTAAAATGAAAATAAAAAAATCCCGCAAAAATGACGTTTGGTTATCGCGCCATACGATTGGCTAGACAAGGTCACATGTGTAAACTGTCCGCCATATTGATGGAAATACTACGGGAATCACACAGCAAACCTAGCGAAATAATTGATCGATTCCAGGCGATTTAAGCCTCCATGGACGAAAAAAGATCGTCTAGCAGGTAAAGGAAGGTCAACGGAGTCCGTCCATGTATTTCAATATTAGACTGATGTTAATTTGAAGACGAAATAGCAACAACAATCTAGACATGATAACGATGTCAATGTTCTGTTATGCAGATTTCCATGTCTTTGTGTACTAAAATCAAAACAACTGGGTCATTGTGTTATATTTCCAATTATAAAATATGTAAAGATGATGAAAGATGATATTTCAGCAATTTTTCCACAACATGGAAGCCTGGTTACAACCTGTAACGGCATGATATCGTAACACTCCAGTCCTTCCAACCCCCCTTCCCCTAAGTTGCCTAACTATACACATTCACATTGTCACATGATCATTATTATTGTTTATACTTAAATGTTGTTGTACTTATAAGCCTATTTACTGAAAGTGTACTGTGTAGACCAGTTTATTGAAAACTCAAAAATCAGAAGAATTCAAAGTGTAATAACCTTCACCAGTTTCAGTTTTGTTTGCATTCTACTTCTAGCTTTGTTTCTTATTAATACAACTCCACCAAACCATTAGGCCTGGTAAGGGTAAATAACAAAATGTACTGAAATGGACACAAAATACCGAAATGCACCACAAAAAGGTAGAGATGGAGGGTAAAACTGTATGCTTTTTTGTGACAATAGATATATTCTTATTTAGCCGAATTAATATCAAATCAAAATATTTGAGTATAAAAGCAGAAATATATCAAAATGTACATGCATTTTATGAGATGTGGCCAGCATTTCACAGCCAAGTGTATGGTTGATATTGGGTTATTGCACTCATATAATTAAAGACTTGGGTTTGGCATTAATCCAGCTGTGTAAAAATATGTTAATTGTTTCAAAATAACTTGTATTTAAGCAGCCTTACCCTTCATTTCAACACTTTTATGACACATTTTGATGTTTTATATACATTTCGTTATATTTCGGCAATTATCCTTAAATATTTTGATTTGATATTAATTCAGGTAAATGAAAATGTGTCTATACTCTAAAAAATAGCATACATTTTAGAAGTTTTACCATCCATTTTGACTTTTTTGTGGTACATTTTGGTATTTCATTTACATTTCGGTACATTCCAATACATTAAGGTATTTAGCCCTACACATTAATTAGGCCTACCAAATTCATTATTGATAAGCCACTATATGGTTTACAAATTCTGAATTTGGTACCTACATCAGTACATGTATATCAGGCTATGTGTCATCAGAATACAAATCAGGGCTTGAATTTAACATTTTTTCCCAAGTTGTCCACAGGGCCAGTAGCCTGAAAAATATACCAGCCACATCAAACTTATGACAAATAGCTCAAAAGAAATAAATGTCCGTCTTTACTACATATGAGATTAAATTATTTAGGAAATTTTATGTACATGTATGTGTAACTTATTGAAAAGAGACCTTGCATTCTATCTTTATTTCATTAAGTGGACAATGGAGCTAGTAAAAGCTGGCCAGGTTCAGTTGGTAGCGTGCTCGACTCTTGAACTTGAGGCAATGAGTTCGAGTCTATTCAGCGGCAGGTTGATTTCCTGTCCTTCGTGCCACATATGAAATTCTGAACCTGAAATTTACCCTTTATGAATTCAGTTATCAAATGTGTGATGTCCGTGTGTTAGTAGTATGTCAAACAGTCATTTTTGCTGGTTGGGATAAATGTCTCAAGAACTTTAGGTTATGATATCCTCTGCATCGTCCATGGACAAAAAATATCAACTTGGGCTATATGATCTTCAGGCTGTGTATTGATAGAAAATTTTCAATACAATACATATTGATTATTTATTTTTTTCAATACTCAGTACGTATTAATGTATTGGTCATGTCTCAAAAAACAACAATTTAAGTTTAATTAAATTTAATCAAGTTTAATTTACATCTTCTGTGTTAAAATTCTACATATATGTGTTTTCTGAAATCATTACCAAACATACGCCGACCTTTCTGCCCTGATTTTAAGTGATTTTTTTGTAGTAAAATAAGGGGCAGAAGTCCTCACATAGACTTTCTTCATAGCAAGATGCTGTGACATTTTCAAGGCAGTTTAGCGATCATTTTAAACGTCTATTTCTTATCGCTGACGTCTGATATTTGTTGATATGCTTACTTGAACTTTTAGATTTATAAATCCATCGTCACTAAGTTATGACATGACATAATTCCATATCTATGATATTTAATTCTAGCTTACCATCGTTTTTTCGTAATCACATCGTCTGTGTCCATTTTGAACATAAGAAAATGTAAGACGTTCACTGATTGGATGATCATAAATGCATATTCATTGTTTCATTATGATTAACCAATTAGCAAACGTCTTACATTCTCTTCTGCCCCTGATTTTACTTAAAATTGGGGTAGAAAATTCGGCCTAACCCCAAAGGTAACATGGCCACGGGATGTATACATGGGCTCTATTTTGATCCATTTCACACAGATGCTTAACAAATTCAATGTGATTTATAAATGTTTTAAAGGCCTACAATAAGACTGTCCTGTGTACAGATACAGACAATTTCGTGTATCGATATATTGAAAGGACTAGTGATATTGATATGAACCGATATATCAGTATATTGATTCACCCCTACTATATCTATTGAAATATTAGGAGCAAAGCTCTGATATTTCATGTGTACAATCTTCCATATTAACAGCCCTTTGAAAAGGTACATGTACTACAATGACATTTGACCTCATGGCTTAGATAATATGCCATTTGACCTACTTCTTAAAATCTGTCATAATTTCAGTTTTGAGATACTATACAGTGTATATTGCCACCAGCAAGCTATGTCCTTTCTTGTTTTATATGGAAGAGGAGAAACAGATTTTAGTGTACCCAGGAAAATTCACACGTCTGTCTGTGTATAAAATAGGAAAGCTTCCTCCATAATCTAAATAAGCTTTGGAAAAACCTCTCCGTTCTCCGTAGTTCTGTATAGTATATCAGATGTTGAATTACCTCTGATCCTAATCACTGTCGAAGTATGTACAGAATATATTTTAATAAAGACTTGCTAACTTCCAAGTGTGAAAGTAATACATGTCATGGTTAAAGGAGGTGTTGAAGTGACAATGGCAAAGTTTCAGAATGAGATACTAGCTATCGGTATACAAGTAGTAGTTTCAATTTAATTTTCAAAATAGATTCATTCACTTAAAAAAAGTTTTCAGAGTGTTTATCAAGGATGTGACAGGATTTACTTCAGGTGACATTGACATGTACATGTATGTATTTTATTCCTTGTAAACTGATAATACAGTCATGTTCTGATGGTAGTTCTAGTTTGTACAAATCATTTACACGAGTGTTTGGCAGTCTTAACACTTTTCAGAGAAATTTATTTGGTATGTTCATGTACATTGTACATGCACGCTCCTTTGCAATTTAAGTGAAAATACCACTAGTTACCTGGACCTTTCTGATATTACCGGTATTTTTAGTAAGAATCAAATTCATTATCATTGAATGATGTGGTTCATTCACAGAAAGTGAGACTATTAAATATTTCTGTGTACATAGCATACATTGTATCATACATGTTCTTGTGATTTGCGATAAAAATTATGCCACACATTATTTACACCTCTCTAGGCATTTTCAGCTTACCCAGTGTTTCTTGAACCAGTCCATTAAGACTAAATATTTTTTGTATTCTCTGATATGGGACTTAATTCATAAAAATGGCAATACATGTACATATTGTATAGGATTTTTAAGATGCCAAATGAATGCAGTTTTTTAGGCTACAAAAGTAAGATGTGATATCTAAAAGAAAAAGTATATGTGACTGGGGACGAGCTACCCTCCCTAACTGCTCGTACCCATGCCATTTTCACTCGTCGTGAATGAGTACTTTTTTCTCGCTCAGTAATAGCTTAAGGTTCAGTTTATCAGGTAATTAACAAATATTTGTACATAAGTTTCTGCAAAAACATCTTGATCTTATAAAGTGTAACCCATAAAAAAGCACAACTAAACTCGATACATTATACACTTGTTGTTGGTTACTGTAAATTTAGTTGATGTAGACAACGGACACATTTGTTAAAATCTTGTATTTGGATTATGATGTCGGTTTTTAACTTTTTCCTTTTTTGACTTTTCAGATCAAAACGTCAGAAACCGATAGATGAAGGATGCTGGGATTGCAGTGTGTGTACTTTCAAGAATCCCCCTGAGGCGTACAAATGTGAAATGTGTGATGTCAGAAAAGGCACCTCTACAAGGTTTGTGTTTTGTTATTACTGACATGTCTTTACCCATTTACCCTTAAAGACACATTTGGACTGGTCTAAGTGATAAGTCATTGATTCACTGAAGAGTCCATGTTTTTTCAGTGGTAAATGTAGATGTGTAGGAGAAATTTTTTGTCATAGTTCCTTTTCATTCACAAATCTTAGAAGGTATTACATGGGGTTTGATGAAATGGATCCACTGTTAACAAGACAGGACAACAGACTAAAGATGATAGGAAAAGATCCCCTTAAGCCAGGCCTAAAAATCTTAATCAAGTGAGTTTTGGCATTTGCAGAAGAGGGGCCTGAGATCATTTTCACTAAAGATAATAAATTTACGTGTATACGTACTTGTAACTTGCATCTTAAGAGGGGCTGTGGACCATTTTTACTAAAGATAATAAATTTATGTGTATACATACTCGTAACTTGCATCTTAAATTTACGAGTATATGTACTCGTAACTTGCATCTTAAATGAGTTACATTAAGGCCAAAAAATATTGAAGACCTTTATATTTTGAAAATCAGCTTGACTTAGTTTCTGTTCTTTTACCATGTTCTGCAGTCATAATATGCTTCCTTTTTAAAGGGGCACTTTTTGTTGAGCAAGATGTTTGCTGATGCATATTCATTTTTATCTTTAAGTTAACCAATCAGCAAATGTCTTAGATTTTATGTTCAAAATGGAAAACAGGAGGACATGTAAATAAAAATGATGGGTAGCTTGAATTCACGTCTTATATGAATGGAATTATGTCATGTCACAACTCAGTGACGATGGATTTATAAATTTAAAAGATCAGTTAAGAGTATTAACAAATATCAGATGTCGGCGAAGGCGATAAGAACCTAAGTACTAACAGTGCATGATTTTCTATCCTGTATTTAGCCCCCTGTGCTTAAAACCGAGACAGAAAGTTCTGCCTAGACTTTTGCCGTGCTGGATACGACCGATTCCCAAGGTCTACATAAAAGTACATTTCCATCTGTAATACACGGAAACAGTTCGTTTACACTCCAATAATACTCCATTCAAGAATGATCCATGTGCCACATACAATCTGTGTCGATAATAAACTCATTTTATCACCGGCACCAAAGTTCACAGCAAATGGCAACTAAATGTAACACTGATCTATATCTTTGGTCAATTGAATGCTTAATTTACAAAATCGGATACGGTCTAACATTTTTATCATTTTTGGTAATGCAGCAGTGCCCAAGAAACTAATGATTAATTTTTTTTTGCCTAATTGTCGTATCTTTCATCCTATGTATAAACTCAAGTCTGATTTTATACGTCTGGTATAAAGAATTACTATAGTTTTACATGTAACTATGCAGGGCTCAACATTAACTTTAAAAAGAACTAGACCAGTCGGACCAGTACCAGAAAATTTTACTAGACCTGACCTCAACATCACTAGACCTGACCTCTTCCAGAGTTTCATATCCTACTTAATTAGGGTACGCTACATCTAAAGATTTTAATGAAAACACTATATTTTAATTTTTAATAAGTGGTAAAATATAGCTCACATATTAATTTCATAAATTGCCCGAACTCGATGACGGGCAGAGGACTTGTGCATATCTACGTCTCATCTTTAGCTATTGCTGCACCATTAAATGCTATTACTGCTTTAACTGATTTTTTTAAACAATATAAAAAAACAAATATTAATGAATTATTTCATGATTGAAATAATTCCATATAATCTCTAGAGTACTCAAGCCTACTAACTCTAATAAGTACTGGAATACATGTATATTTTGTTACAGTATAAAACGTTTACATGTCATTTCTGAGTGGTGCAAGTAAATTATCCTCAATTTGTACACTGTATTCATGCTGATTGTTCCAGATTTATAATTTTATCAAGAACAAAATAAAACCTGAATAGACAGTTAGCTTGAATGCTTTGACAATTTATTTATAGAAGTCAAGAAACAAGTATGTATGTAAGTTTGAAATTTTCTTTTAGGCCTAATTATTGTAAAATAAATTCTGATTTCTGTTCTGCCCTTTGCTTTCCTTGATATACCCTCATCTCTAGTTATGCCTCCACTTACTACAAAGAAGCCGTCGTCAGTCACTCAGTGTAATCAGATATCGATAGTTATCATAAGTTGTTCTGCTTTATTAGAGATATCGTGACTAAATTCAAACAAAACTATCAAAAAAGAAACGTACCATTCTATATGCCCAGTTAAATTCTAGGCTTGGCTAGTGAAGCTGCACGCACTTATGATTTTATGACCGAAGCTTTCGGTTTCACTTTCAATCTGAATTTTTACGGGTCCATAGAATTACCGAAAAGACTCCAAATACCGGAATGACGAGACATATAACTGGATTGAAGCTCCTTTTCATCGTAATGATAATTTTGTGGAATAATTTACTTTTAAATGTTAATAATATAGTTTTTACATTAAATTAAAAGATATTTTGTCGGTATTGTCCGCGTATTTACCGATCTAGCTTTTCATATTTAAGCCACATCAGTACTAGTGTGATATTGAACCCGACGTAACTACTCGTACAGTTTGTATCAAAATTCCTTGAACACTGTTTCCCTTCTCACATTGAAATAGATTATTCTTCTTAGTTGTATATAAATAATCTAAAAATGACGAAAACATGTGTCATTCCAGTGGCTTTAAGCGTCATCCTGGTAATGTTACCATTTTCCCGGTTATTTTGTATACCAATCTCTCACCAGAGGGCGTATTACAATATATGGCGACAAAATTGACGAAATGAAAGTAAGTCTATACGGCACGTAATATCAGCGACATATCTATTATCACAATCACCGGTAATGTAAATAAATGTCCCACTATCGGTAAATAAATTACAAAAAGAAGAAAATGGTTTTTCACAACAATTTTTTTAATAATAGATCTTCAATCCATTTGAAGTGATATTTTTAACCCGACCAGTCGGGCTACTTTGACACAAATTAACTAGTCCGGACCAATCTTTTACTAGTCAGGGTCGGTCGGACGTGCCTTAGTGTTGAGCCCTGCTATGTATAGGTTGATGTGTAAGCATATACCTTTAAGACCTCAAGTGAATTTGATCTACGCATACGTACAATGTAAATAGAATTGTAACTTAAGTTATGTTTAATGTTACGACTACGTTTACGGGCAAAATGCCCCCGATTTTTATCCAACAAGGTGTCAATAAATTATTACAGATCAAATGAAATTCTGCAAGGTTTTAGTCTGAAACATCAAATGGACAGCACCCGTTATGTATTCATCTATTTTGTTCCATGTGTGCTTCCTCTGTGTTCTGTGTGTTAAACAAGAAATTGGCTCTGTGGCAGAAATTTTGAAATAAAAAAATGTTAACTTGTCAACCGGACCAGTGAATAAAACAATTCCACTGGTCAAAGAAAATTCTTTACTGGTCTGTATATATACACAGTTGAAAAGAAATGGAAAATTTCTGGTCATTTTGACCAGTTATCAGAAAGATTTCACTGGACTTTGTTAAATTTATCGGTTTTTCTGGTAAGACCAGTGAATTTGCTGTGGTAAGAATTCGATAAATTTGGCATGAATGCCAATTTCCTATGATCTTTGGGGATAATCAGGGAATTAAACTGGTAACTGATAAGTAAGTAGAGTTCTGACTATGAAAGTAGAGTTCTGACTATTTGGAGTAGTTTGTAAATAACGAAAATGTTTAAAAAATAAAAATAACAAACTTCCTTTAATAAACAATAGCCTTATTGGCTAAATGTACAGCATTGAAAAGTGATATTTTGTCAACATGTCCCTGAATTAATATACTTTTAAGACATTCCTATGTCCAGAAAGTGCAAGCTAGTATTTGTTGGTTTAAAAGCAAAAAAACCAAGTCACCTTTGATCTCTATTGCCTGATATTGCTCCGCATTCTTTGTGTTCGCTCCTGTTCTTAGTCTCTGAAGATCTACCATTTATTTATGTGCATAAACATGTTTTTGAATCATGGAAGAAAAATAATCAAACATAGGTGTGTAGAGTGGATGGGGAAATCTCAACCCTCGTGTTAAGAATCTGAAAGTCAAATCCAAAAGTTTCCCTCGGATTTGACAACCAGATTTATTACCACTTTAGTGTATATTTCTTTATCCACTCCACACACCCATGTAAGATTCTGTTAGTCTTCTATGATACCAGTCTCATACAACAAGAGGTCTTCTATCAAAGTAATCTTACAAGACAGATGGTTTTCTGTGATGGTGGTATCACAAGACAGTTGGTCTTCTTTAATAGTCAACAGGTGATCTTCTGTGATAGTAATCTCACAAGACAGGTGATCAGGGTTCAACATTAAGGGTTGTCTGTAACTTCTCACTTGTCCTTTCAGACAATTTATTGAAGACAAAAATTAATTCAGTAAAGATTTTATTTGTTTTAACACAAAATAATATCTTTGAATTTTACATTTGATTTTCGGACAAGTCATGTTAGCATTTGGACAAGCAGATTTAAATACTATTTGTCCTGCAGGACAAGTGGAAATTTTCATTATTGTTGACCCCTGGTGATCTTCTATGACAGTAATCTCACAAGACAGGTGATCTGTGATGGTGATTTCACAAGAAAAGAGGTCTTCTGTGACAGTGGTTTCACAAGACAAATGGTCTTCTATATCATCAGCTTTTCCATAATCATTTTGTGTCTATACCATTACATATATGTATGTTTGTGTTGATGTTTTTGTGGTTGTCATGTTATGTTTCTGTTATGTCCTGTAGAAAAGTGACTTGAAAATGAAGAATTAAAAAGAAGTTGCAAACAATTATCTGTATACATGTACATGCCATGCAGTAATATATAAAATTGGAGAGGTGAATAAATTGCTGTGACATGCTTGGCTTGATTTATAAAATTTTGAAACTATACTGCAGTGCTTTGATAAAAATAAGATTAAATTTAAACAAAGTATACAAAATGTAAATGTACATAAATGTACATACACTAAACTTGGTTTATGTACATGCTGTGGAGGTACATGTAGCAAGTACAGTGAAACTTTCTCTAAGAGACTACTGTAGTAAAAGACCACCTTTCCTGGGAGATCACATTCTTAAAACCACTTGGTTCAGTAAACTTTAAATAAAACATTTTGAGAGACCACCTGTCTTGTAATTAGACCATATTTCAGTAGCAGAAAGGTAAGTCGATGTCAGCCAGTTTGACTTTGAGAATGCAAACCTGTCATTTATTGCATAACTGCTAACCTAATGAAACTTACTACATTGTAGATTAAAACCATGTTCAAAACCAGAAACAACTCAAACTAGTTTCTTTCAATGAATATGCCTTTTGTTTCTGTATACATGGTGCAAGGTTTTTATAAAATCTGTAATCCCTTAGCTACTTCTATCTCCTGACTTATCAAAGGTATTATTCACATCTTCTCTTGATTGTTTGAATTTTTAATGGTTTTTTTTTTTTAAATCAATTATGATTTACGCCACACTCAGCAACTTTCAGTTATACACGTCATTAAGTTATGAGTTTTCAATAGTGAAGAAGAAAATCCAATTACATGTACCGGGGAAAGGACTCAAATAAATAGACCCAATCTGCTTAGTGGACCTATGCAAGGACCATTTACTCTCATTGGCTGATGCCTTATGAATAAGATTAGTGAGCTATGAGAGATTTCGGTCTCATGGGAACTGTAGGAACGAGTCTAGCGATTCAGGACCATGGTTTTATGATGATGAGGTCAATGATGCAACCAAGGTCTTGGCTACATTTGTACTTCAAATATGTGATGACGACAGGGAACGTGTGTTGCATATGCATGCAACACTGACTGTAAGCTTGATTATCAAAGAATGTAAATGTGTGTACACATCATATTAATTCACAAGCTGAAATATTTCATATATTGCCTTATCTGGAGTGATGTTGTTGCAACTTAAGCTGTTGAAGGCTACATATATGTATATCCAAACACGCAAATTTGATTTTATTGATATAATTAAGCAACCGAGTCTTTTTTTTGTTGTTGACGTTTTTATAACTGTAAACACACATACCAATTGTAACAGAGTGGATTTGGGATATCATACTTTTAGCCGATTCAGAATTACAGATAATGTACATGCAGACTTGCCCACCCTCCTGTTTTTAACCGAAACCTTCCAATTTTAACCCTCTCCTTCTGCCTATACGTTTTTAATTATGATCCTTATGTTTTTTTGAAATTCGAAATTTATAAAATTTATAAATTTTGGTCCATTTTTCGTTCCTGTATGTTATATTAGTATTGCCCTCAAGCTTGCACCCAGTCACTTGAGCATTTGGAATGAACTATTGTTTTACCTAATGTCAAGTATTTTTATGACCTCCTAACTGCTTGGTTTGAAAATGGCTTCCAATAGAAACAGAGTGCGAGTGAAGAGTACGTTAGTTGTGTCATATCAACTGAAAAGAAAAAGTCTGTGTTTCCAGATTCAAACATTACTGCTATTTTGTGTCCCAGCAAACCCAGAAAGTGTTTTTTTTTAAGTTTACATCAAAGAAAACCTCAAATTATCAATAGAATTGCTATTTCATTAAAAAAAAAGTCAAAGTCGTAATCAATTCTGCATTCAAATGTGAAGGAGACCCTCCAATACACAAGATCCTGGTTAAACCCTTTATGATTTTCTGACCTCGATTAGCGGTAATGGCAGCGGCCATTGTTGTTGATTTTCATTGGAACTGTCTATTATTTTTATCAGGGTGTAGACATCTAATCACCCGTAAGTCACCATTGACACAGGATTGAAAATACTGGCGAAACTCCCCTGCATGTGAATAGACTCCTTCATTGACTTGCGCAGTAGAACGTTGTTTATAAACATCCGGTTTCATTTCCGAGAAAGATTATGAATGAAATTTAGCGATTCGTGATTATTTAAGATTTACTCTATCTTGAAATGTAATCATTGGGGGTAAGAATTTATGACTCGGGTTATATTTAATTGTTGTATGGATAATGTTACCACAAGACGACATTTTTATGAAATATTTACAAAAAAAAAACACTTTCCAAAGTTTCTGGACACACAATAAGTAGTAAGTACACATGTGGATAGACCAAATTTCAGCGTAAATACAAAAAAATCGCTTAAAATTGGGGCAGAAATTCGGCCTAGCATTTTGCAGAACTAAAACAGGTACTATTATTAAAGAAATGGCAACAGAATCAAGATCAACTTGTGAATTGATGAAGTGTGAACCATTTAGTATATCAAGAGATGGATCTAATACATGTAATAGTGACAACAATTTATACCCATTAGTTTCAAGGGTTTTTAATCCTGCGACAAAACATGGCAAAAAAATTTGCCACCCTGCTCCGCTTAGCATTGCCTTCCTTTTTTTCACCTGAGCTGGCAGGTCTGTGCATGTTCTTGTAAGAGCCTTCACATGGCAGATTGGAGTACACTATATACATTTGGCTATACAGCAGTAGGGATGTAATGAAAATTCATTGATCGAAAGTCCATTGATGCAGCATGACAGTAGCATACCTTCCAATAGTAATACATGTACATACAATGGATTGCAATAAAAGTATATTAATTTCATTTATTACAATGATGAATAGTCACCCATACAAAATCAGATCTCAAAAGAGAATGGCGCTTATAAGGATATGGGCAGTTAATGGGTCGAATACGGTATAAGTTTTTGACAGAATCTAGCCACTTAATCTAAGTAAACCTAGATATGTTGCCGACTTCACAAACCCTACTCATTGACCATGAGATTTGTGCATTTGTTGTCATGACCTAGCCAAGCATCACACATCAGTTGTGAGATTCCTTAACTGAGGATGAACAACTGCTATTGTCATTGCCTAGCCAAACATCACACATCAGCTGTGAGATTCCAAATCTGAGGAACCATAACCATTTGTTGTCATGGCTTAGCCGAACATCACATCTGCTGTGAGATCCTTAAGCTGAGGAAAAGTAACCATTTGTTCAAAGTAGTGAGCTATGACTAGAAGTCAATTCTCACATGTGAGACAATTTTGTTTCACCAACTGATTTACTTAGCTACAAAGAGCGACTAACAACAAAATTTAATGCTTTACTCTTAAATCAGCATCAACTCCATGTCTGTTACTTTTGGTGTGTTAATGATATAATGTGTTTGCCCCATGGTATATTGTCTTGAGTCAGTAGCTCTTCCAGTCAAATTAAAATTTGATCTCTCATTTGTTCCTGTTTTCTGATATGTAGCATAGAGGATCAATTGAAATATGCTATGAGGTCACCTGCAAATTACCTCGATTAATGAAAGATATGTTATGAGAAACTACACAAAACAAAATTGCAACTCACTGTGAAGTTCTAAAAGAAGTTCAAATGTATCCATGGAAATACAAACCTTTTGACTGAAAGTTGAACCATACAGTCTAATGAGCAGGTTTTACACCCAAAGTGGTGACTCTCTCTTGGAGTTGGAGTATACACAATGAAAGATCAACTTGATTAAAGAGTCATTGTTTTTACATTCTGGTAATTGTATCATGTAGGATTTTGTTGTTCCTGATGTTTATAATGTAGAGATTTACCTACATGTACCTCCTGAATTCTTGGTCCAGGGTCCAAGGAATTGGGAAAACATACAATATTTTAACAGAAACAGAAAAGGTTTATTTGACATATTTGTTTGAAATTACTTTTTTTTTAAATTCCAAATTGTGAATTTTTCATATGTTTTGGGGAAAATACAAATCATTTTTGCATTGGGATGGGTCCTGTAATGGTCTCAAAAATGGCCTAGGAAAAATACCTGAAATAAAAAATTATATGTATATACAAATCACAGAAAAATTGGAATTGACCTCATACTAAAAAGAATTAAGTAGTAAAAGAACCACGAAAATATCACAACTACATTACCATTTTTTGTCAGGAAAATCAGTCAGTTCAGAATATTGACGGATAATTATTTAGAAGTTATTTTGTACCTCAAAATAAACAAAATCCAGACTGAGTTAAGGTGATGGGCATCAGAAAAAAAGGATTGTTTTTTGCAGGAGTTGCAATGCATCATACGTTTTAGCTGCAGAGCTTTGCAATTTTATCAACAGTCAAAATAACATTGTCTTCACATGCTAGAGTTTCGAGGAAAAGCTATAAATTTGAATACATAGAGAGACAGAATTATTGACTTTGTAAAAAGCACTAATTAGAGACTTGGAAGAGATGTTTTAGTTTCCATTGATGCTCAGCTGGTATATTCACGGATGTCTATAATGTAATATATATTACATGACTTTCTCAGCTCTTCTTCATCATTATGCCAAGTTTTAGATCAAACATGACGTCATCAGCAAATTTCTGAGTTATTCATTGTATTAAACAAATTCAACGTGGAGTGGTGGGTGTCCATGATCTGATATCATAAATATTGATGCTATTTGTGAGGTGTTTTTGATGAGAGTTATAAAGCAATCGGTGTCACATCTTCTAGGTCCTGTTTTCAATAGATATAAAGTGTTCAGTTATTGATGATAGATGAAATCAAGCCTAGTCATCATGCTGCCAAAGTATGTCAGAAACTCGGTGTTCAATGCTTTAGTCAGCGAGTTAGCATTTTATTGATGAAGGCGAGATCCAAGTTACAATGCTTCTAGAAATAATTGTTAGTAGTTTAAAAAAAACATCATCAAACCTCTCTAATCAAGGGAGCACTTTTCCCACAAAATCTTTTGATGGGTAAGCCCAGTAAGCAATTAAAAGAGTGATGTGGTGAGGTAGGTATTGCACAGTAACTATAGTAAAATCCATATAACCTGGCAGGGTCTCATGAATCCTGTATTGACCTGGGCGAGTATAAATTTTAGGTAATAAAGCATACATGTAACATCAGAATTACACCGACAATAGTAATCGTTCCCACTTGTTAATGTGTCTATATGTAAGCGAGTACCATTGAGTGAGTAATAACACATTTTCCTGTGAGTTTGACAGAATGGAAAAGTGAGTAGAATCATCCATATGATATAATAATCAAAAGCTTACTCCACCTCGCCATCTTATGTGTATTGGAGTATACACGTACCACTAATACCCCTGCCATCTAAATTTTGAAATCTGATTTTTTTATGCACATTTAAACCTAGAATACAAATGGTTAAATACTTTTTAAAATATAATTAGATACATAATCGTGAAATGGAGTACCTTTTGACCTGTTTCCTTGAAAAAAAATATACAATGGAATCTTGCTGTAAGAAATTACCTTGTGTTTGAAACCATACATGTAGATATTTGATATTTAATATCCTGTTGAAATTCTTTTTACTAAGTATATTGAATTGAACAAGTCTTGACCCTCACTTAAGATGCCAACTTGCATGGATTAAAGTAAGCAGTCCATCAGTCCAAGTAACTTTTGATTCAGACTGGTTAAAGCTTTGCTATTGACTAGTAGAAAATCTGTATAAACATGAGCAGTGATTAAGTGTTTGTACAACGAACACTTGAATCACGTAATCAGCTCCTTAATTTTTTTTTTCAACTCAAACTACATGTACATGTAAAATGTTTATTGCTTTCACTCATGAGAATATAAAAACTCTACATAGATAACTTACTAAAGCTACCAATTCAGACCAGTAATTCTAGTACCAATTTGGTAATTCTTCACACCGCACTAGGCCTACTTTCAGGCCAGTGAATTTGTCATAGGACTAGTAAAATTTGTTTTCAACTAGCCTGATTGACTAGTGAGACAGAAATGCCAAATTCAACCCCTGACTCGCTAATCGGACCACTTTGATAGATGATGTCAAAATCAAACACAATATAGACATAGAAGATACAATTTCAGTCGAAGTATGTACATGTACATATCAATTTACTTGGCAAGTTGTAATAAACATTTATCTTGTCACCAAAACGAAATCCATATTGACAATAAATGCACCTTGACAAGCATTCATTTAAGGTAAAAAAATGCATAATTTATTCTTTAACTGATCATGTTTGTATATTGTAAATAATGATAAAAATTATTGCTCATTTGAAGGAAACTTCAGAAATATTTAAAAATTGTTTGAGTACGTACAACGTACTCAAATTTTGAGTACCGTACTCAATTTCTATGGGAAAGCCATAATTTGTATTTATTTCACAGAATCAAGTTACATGTGAATTTGTCATATATGGTAGTTGTTACTTGTATGTTGAAGCCCTGTGTGCATGTGTGTGTGTCGTTGTGCATGTTTGTGTGTGTGTGTGCAAATTTTCCATGCTCATGTATTTGAATTTACTATTGCTATGTAAACTTAAACTCATGTTTGCAACAAATACAATGTATACCTGTATCAACATGTAGTGTATATCTACACATAGATCTATATTTGACAGTTAAAATTAGCTATGATAAGAGAAGGTATGTCACATGTTGATTTACCTATATAAACCAGAAGACAAGATTGCATAGGCAGTGATGTCACACTGAGCATTGGGACTAATCAACAGGTGTTACAG
The DNA here is from genome assembly GCA_030159075.1 of Atrina japonica. NCBI lineage: Eukaryota > Metazoa > Mollusca > Bivalvia > Pterioida > Pinnidae > Atrina > Atrina japonica. Next base: position 1,039,454 of record BROG01000076.1, on the reverse strand, counting down.
TGTTGTTGGGGACACTCATTCTGACTGTATTGAAGATCACAAACACTGGTTTGTTACAGTGGCCAATAGATGGAGACAGCAGATGATGTGGATATTCCATTTGACTCATTCTGTGTTGTTGTAACTGCTGTTACATAAATAAACATGTAGTCACTTAGTAATACATGTACCTGATGCCTAAAATATAGCTGACCACTTAAAAAGATGACTATGAAATATCTAGAAACTCCACGCATTGGTATTTTGATTAAACCCAGGGAATCATATAAAATCTTGTTATCATAGTAAATCTGCTTTTTTTCCTCTCTCTCAAAATCTTAACTATGCATATGTACATTTACAAGTACATGTAAAATACATGTTGTAATTATGGTACACCATTCCATAGCTTACCGGAAGAAGTCAATCTTTCCTCAGACAAAACAGAAATATGGTACATGTTTGTGGTATCCTTAGAGTGGGAGTAAATGCAATATTGTGAACTTTGACTCCTGGGATTAGTTGGGTAACCTGTAGGACAGTAAGTCAAGATCTGTCTTGATCTTTATTGATTTGATTGCAAAGCATTTATGTAAGTTGGTATTTGTATTAAGGATGTCTGTCCATCTATCTGTCCACTATTGCCGTGGCCCAATGTCTGAATTTTTTAAAGAATCCCTAAGGACCAATGCACAGATTTCTACCAAATTGGCAAGGATTTGTTCCTAGAAAGGGTTTTTGAAAAAAAAGGGACTATAATTAATGTAGTACTTATAGGTGCGACAAGAGGAACCAAAAGGTAAAATCTTTGTGTATTAAAAAAAAATCATGAACCATTGATCAGATTTCTTTCAAATTTTGTATAGATTATTGTTCTGTCAAGATCTTAAGTGTACAAAGTGAAAGTGACCACTTGCGACGGTCTCTTGGTAGAGCATTTGACTCGCAAGGGTAAGGTCCTAGGTTCAATTACCGGACTGAGTCATACCAAAGACTTGATATGTGACTGTTCCTTCCCCTAGTGCTTGGCATATGAAATGAAAGTCAGGAGTCTTTTGGATGTGACTGAAAAATGAGGCCTCATATCACTAAAGGCGTGGCACATAAAAGAACCCTCACTGCATAGGCATCAGTCAATTGCACAGGCCAAAAATTGTAGCACTTCACCTAATGTGGTGACATCTCAATGTAAGTGAAAAATTCCTGATGGGATGTAATTAAAACAGCAATCAAACAAACAATGTGTAAGGTTGAGAAAAAAATTAAAATCTGTTGATAAGTGAACGCTCCAAATGATACACATACAAATTGCTTATTGACATAAAACTGATTGATTTTTTTGTATACAAACAAAGATATTTGAGAAAGTTGTCAAAATAATTTCAGAATCATAATATTGTGACAAAGTTTCAAAATGATGGAGTCAAAATATCAGTTGCATATTTGACTCATTTTGCCAGCTAAGTGCCCAAAGGCCCCATGGGCCTCTTGTTTGTTTTTTACCTGATGTGCATACAATGTATTTTGATTTTTATCAAGATGTAGTTACCAGACATCAGTTGTCTGACGCTCTTATCAGTATCATCTTATAAACAGTAAGTGGGGTGCTTGACTTTTTAGGTGCTGAATTATTGATAACTGACCTATTATATGAGTCGCCATTAAGAAATATTCATACTTACTTAACTACCAATACCACATTCTTTGTTAATTATTGATGTTTAGTATGCAATCAAATCAAATATTTCCCACATCAATTCATTGAGACAATTAAATTTGTCACAATACAAAATAAATAATTCGCATTTACCGTCTGATTGACATGAAAGTGTCTCAGAAATGCCAAGTAGTCAAGATCTGGAGACACAAATACATTTTATTGAATTAGAAGTGGATCTGTACTTTAAGTTCAATGCTGACATCATCAATTTATCTTTGAATGGTTAGAAAAGTAATTATGTCAATTAAGTAAAGATGGTATCCAGGCCATAGTTTAAGAAACCATTTTATACTAAGGTCAGAACTCTGAGTTAAGATTTTCTAGTACATGGTACCCTGTCTTGAGAGATCACCCCTTCTGTCACTAAAATGTGGTCTCTCAAAAGAGGTTTTATTTAAAAGATTATTTCACAAAGTGGTTTTCAGAATGTGATCTTTGAAAACAGGTGGTCTCTCAAAAGAGATTTTATTTAAAAGATCATTTAATCAAGTGGTTTCAGAATGTGGTCTCAGAAGACAGGTGGTCTTTTATGAGAGTGGTCTTTTAAGACAGGTTCTGCTGTTATAAAAAAAAATTCAATTTCATTTGATGATGTCATCAGAGACTTTCTAATTATGCATACCTTACCGCACCCATCTTCTTTGTTCAATCTGGCATACCCTTTCTTATTACATAATTTTTGTTATATAATTTGAGTTATGGCAAATAAGAAGTTTGTTGAATGTATACACAAGTTTTCACTTATATTACATCGGTTTACATGTACATATAGGTTTGTTTTCTGATTTCTAAGATCCCCAATGACTTCAGTCGTATTCTTTATCATTTCAGACTCTACAATAAATCTTTTTATACTTGAGTTTGATTTACAGATTTACATGCTCGTTGTTTACAGATTTCTTTTTCCACTTCATACATAGAAATGAATTATAAAGCAGATATAACTATATGATACAGACAAGGTGAAGGTCACATTTGTATTTCTCTTCATGTGACACATGAGCCCCATTGCCAGATGTAGCTTAGCATGTCGTATACCTGTACATGTATGTACAAGTAATGCATGAGATGAAAATTTGATAATATATCTATATTGTACAGCGCATCAAAATTTACTTTAATTCGCTGAAATATGTGCTTTAATCAAATCGATGATGGTACAAGTTTATACAGATTTTTACTTTTCTCAAGAAATAGGTGATAAATGGAATTAGTAATGATAATTTGATATGATAATGTCATTGAGATAAAATCATAGCAATGTTTTATGATAAAATTTGCTACCATGTCAATACATTTTATAAACACTTCAAATTGTACATTATGTTTATTGCACAACAATTGCTGACTACAAAATGTTGAAGAAGCATCATGTTGCAAGTAACAACCAGTTCATGGTCTGGTTATTGTTGTTTTGTAGATATCAATGAACTGGGAGCAGGGGAATGGTGGGGGCAGGTAACTTTTGACATTGTAATTAAGCCTTTTGATGCTGCAGAACAATATATCATTATATGGCAACCTTGTATCAATGATTAATAAGAAGATTTGATTGATTTGAAGGAGTGTTGTATTACTCAGGGTATTGACTTGACTATCTTGATAGCGACATATTATTTTGCTAATGTTAGAAATACAGGACTTGATTATGACTGAACAAGTTGTGGTACATATAGCACAGATAATGAATATTCATAATGATTATCTTTTATATCAAGCTTTCAGATTTTGCAGGAAAATCTTCCATTTAGATATGCATCTTCCTACATACAATGTGTATGTTTATCTAACAAGATCGTTTGTCCAATCCCATTTATTACCTAGGTATCTGTTTGGTGTGATAATTTCTAGAGCATGTGAGTCACTGACTCTTGTCAGTTAATATGCATCCATCAAAGTTATTAGCTCTTGGTTGTAAGATAGTATTTCTTGTTTTTATGGTGCTCCACAATCAGGGAGTAAGTAATATACATCACGTTTGATATATCTTGCCTTTACCACCAACTCAAAATTCTAGGAAGCTTTTCTCTACATAAAAAGACATGTGATCTGTGTCAAACCCACTTACATGTACTGTACATACAGCCATATACCTTTTGTGTTTCGTTACATCTGGAGGTAGGCAGGTGTATGTAAGGACATAATGCAGTTTGTTAATGGAGATGGACATGATGCACACTGTGATGTTTATGTATATGAGTAAATTGGTCATTGTAGAATAGTAACCTGTTGTACATGTAGTACACACATGAGCTCATCATCATCAGTCTCACTTAGAAGCTTGTGTTGTACCTGAAATGTGTTAATTACTGAATCATAAGTCTTCACATGTTGTAGTCTCACCTATAAGCTCATGTTGTAACTGAAAAGTGTGTTAATTACTGATTCATATGTATTCATGTGTTGTAGGTAATGGATGTAAACATTGTTTTTACATCAAAACATCTTGTAAATGAACCTGAAAGAAATCATCAAAACATTTAGATGACTAAGACTATATCATAGCAGTCAATTCTTGTTAACCCAGATGTCAGTCTTTATGAGCAAATTTTAATTGTGTAAACAAACCAAACACTTGCCCTGTGACAAACGTCTGCTCTAGATAACACTCATCAAAAAATGAAAAAAAAGTATGTGCGTAAGTAGAGAGGCGGAGACTGTATCTGCACAATTTACTCCCCACGAAGCTGATAATTTGTACCACATGCTTGCACCAGGTAAATGTCTGCTACTAGCAGATCAGAGGAATATTCTTAATAATTCCTTTGTGGTCATTTATTTTTTACTCATCTTTTCGTATTGGAACATTTTCTAGGATATGAATATCCTGCTAGGAGATTTTGAGAATATTTCCTGTATGTAAATTGAGCAACATTATTTAAAAAATATGTTAAAGATTTTATGTATATATAAATGATCATCAGCGTCGGAAGCAAATTGAAAGTGGGGGGGCTAAACCGACATAAAACACATACACACGCCAGAAACGTCTATGTCCTATGTCTATATTTGCAAAAAAGTGGGGGGGCTAAGCCCCCCCCTAGCCCCCCAGTTCCGACGCCTATGATGATATTTTACATGTAGATTGCATCATGTTTGCATTTTGCTAGGAAAAGTTAAGAAATAAATATTAGATTTTGTTAGATAAAAAGAAAAATTTAAATAAAAAATGAATTAAATGAAAATTTTTATTAGTAGTCCTGAAAAGTGAACTTAAGCAACTATTCAATGAAATAGATCTGAAGTGTGGTCTGATTGTAAGGTAGTGGCTTCCTCTACATGGTGGTATCTTGTGGTGTCATGGACCTTGAAATTGATTAACTAGCTAGTAGGTGTGGAAACATTAAAAGTATAACCCACCAATCTATGGTGCACTTAACACCAGCATCATCAGACAAGGGTTGTATCATTCTAATGGGATGAAGCTAACAATATGTGAAATGTAACCATGAACTTGCACTTATTGATTTGATTTCTCTGCTTTAGATCAGTGGATAAGCCTGGCTTTATAATTTGAGAAAGGTGGTTTTTTTATCATGTTTATGGTATTTCATGATCTTTGAGTCAGGAATTGCAGTTCGGGAGTTTACAAACGGCTGCAGACTAAACTACGCATTTTAATATCCTTGTGCTCCTTATGGTGAACTTTTGTTTGCTGTCTGTGATAGTTTCAATAAATGTTTCTGTATTGACAAGTAAAAGATCTACGTAATAGTTTTCATAATAAAGACACTAGCTTTTTACTTCTCATATTTTTTGCATGATATCATTTTGTGTTTTGTGTATCTTCAGATAAAGAAGCCTTTCAACATTTTGCATTTTCTTAGATTTTCTTTTTTTTCATAATCCCACAAACGCCACTTGGTTTGATAATCCTTTAAATAAAACCTCTTTCAAGAAACTGCCTGTCTTGGGAGACCACATTTCAGCAACAGAAGGGGTGGCCTTTTAACATGGGTTTCAATGAACTTACAGACCCTCTAATCTGATGATCAGCAGGCAATTTGTAAAAATCAAAATTTTATGTTCAGGACAAAAGAGAACATAAGTACTTATATGTAAGTGTACACATCACAAAGTATACCAGCTGCTTTTTTATGAGTGCAGGTAAGAAAAACATATCTACTCCTCTCCCTAAATCTGACTTCTACCCTCCCCTGTATAGTCAAGATTTGACCCAAAGTAATTGTTACCTATATACAGTAAAACCTGTCTTAAATGCCTACTTTTAAGACAACCACCTGTCTTGTCAAACCACAATCAGAAGCCAGTTCTGTTAAATAATCTTTTACATAAAACTTGATTACAGAGAATTCTTGTCTTTAGAGACCATGTTTCAGTGGCAGAGTGGTTGGTTTCTAAAGATAGGTTCCACAGTACACAGTGTACAAAAAGTATCATATTTGCATGAATCAGATTACCAAATGGTAATATTACCAAGGTCACTAGTGACAGTGGAGAGAGCTATTGTGGGTCTGTGGAAGAGTGCTCAATTCACAACCAGAGGTGGAGTCGGCTGGTTTTTTCTGTCTTTTGTGTAGTGTCACAGTAGGTGTCGGCACATTAAAAAACCGTCACTGTTTAATGACCATAAGCCCTTCACTGTCATTTACTGACATCCCCATATGAGTGATAGAGTCTTGAGTGGGACATTAAACAACAATACAGCAACTTCTGACAATGGCAGAATCAGATGGTATGAAGGGATCACCAAAAGATTGCGCAGGACACTAAAAACAAGTAAAAGATTGCGCAGAGCACAACAAACAAAGTGGACACAAATTATATACAGTGAAACTTGTATATAACGGCCTCCTTAGGGACACAACAAAACCAGTCTTTATAGGGAGGTGGTCTTTATATAGAAGTTGATTTGTACAAAAATGGTACTACTGGGGACAGCAAAAAAATGTTCTTTATGACCAGGTGGTCTTTATACACAGGTGGTTGCTAAATCAGGTTTTACTGTATATATACAGTGAATTATCACATTATACCCACGTGTTTCATTGTCATTCTTGCAATGACACCCACTTTTTTTCAGAAACATTTTTCCTGCTTATAAAATTCTTCTTATAACCTCAAAATGTATTTTTAGAACAAATGTCCATTTCAAAGTGTCAGTTATCTAGATATGTAGCCAAAGGTATTTGTGGTCAATGAAGAAGCTACATGTAATGGTCGCTATAGATCATCGGAGTAAAGTCGGGCAGCAGTGGTAAGGCCAGATACATATAATGGAAGCATTAAATAAAGAAGATATTTTAAAATAATATGAACTGTTGTTTTGTAAAATATATGATACCAAAGAACAGGAACTCGAATTTCCCCAAAATGTGGGATTTCAATTCTTCACCAAACTCTATATACCCATCATGATTAATAACAAAAGGTGGGGTTATATCGAGAATTAACTATATATACATGCATGCATTATGATATTTCTTTGGTACAATAACATGAACAGGGCTCTACAACACTAAAAAAATTCACTCTTCATTTGGCCAGTGAACCAGAAATTTTACTAGCCAGCCAGGAACTTTTACTCGCCAATATATATATATATATATATATATATATATATATATATATATATATATATGTGTGTGTGTGTGTGTTCATGTGGTCTTAAAAAAATCCACTGGATGAAAATATAGAAATGAAATAAAATATTAATTATCTAAGTTTATGTAACATTTTATTGTTTCAATCCATTTAAAACAAGGTTATTAACTGCATACCTTTTGTGCATTTTTTATATCAATCCAGTAGTGTTTGTATGCCTATATTTTTTCATATTTGTTGCTCTAATATCGAGGCAACCTTAAACTTTGTTTTTACATATTTAGCGCCAGTTTCTTTTCGACAGAATTTACAAAACAGAGGCTGCCCACTAGAATTGAAATTTTGCCTGTAAGTTAAAATCTAGAGTCCAACACCCATGACTTGATCGTCAGACAAAACACTATGAAGTTCTTTAATTTATAGGTGTTTGTCCGACTCTCGATTTTAATTTACAGATAAAATTACCAGTTCCGACTGTGGTTAATCCCTTTGAGGATTCTGTCGCGGCCGTTTTATTGTGTTGTCGCACGATAAAACGGCCACGATATAATCCCCAAAGGAATTAGGCTGTGGTCTGCCTGCCCCCCTCGTCGAACACTATGCCGAACTTTCTGCCCCGATTTTACCACTTAAAAATCGCTTAAATTAAAATCGAAATCGGGGCAGAAAGTTCGGCCTAGTCGAACACTAGCCATAACTTTGTTCCAGTATTTTTCAAGTCGAAAACATGAGAGCAATACAACGTGTTTTTATACAGTAATCCACGTGAGTTAGATGCTCTAGTTAACCAAATTTGTTGTTGTAAAGCGCATAACAGACCATGATTTCGATCATGTAATTTCACAGTGAGAACGGACAAACTTTTGATTTCCGGTTCGGGGAAAAACTGGTCGCAATGTGGCGACTGAATGAGGATAAACACTCGCCAAAATCTAAAAAATGGTCGCATTTGCGAGTGATTTGGTCGCATTGTAGAGCGCTGATGAATATGCATAATGAACATTGAAATGGGACCTATTGTTTTCAGTAGCACTTCAGATTTGTTTCATTTCTGTACCAGTGTATGCAATATATTACAGACATATGCCATCATACAATGTACAAAACTACCATGGTGCATTGTATATGATAAATATAGCTTTACTTATTATGGAAACAAGTTAGTCTGCCTGCTAAACACTTTAGAAGACATTATACATTTTCAATTATTCTTGCAAGACTTTGAGAGTACTTACTAGATGAGCATTTTGATAAAGAAGGTTTGTCAGGCCATTAACAACATAACACAGCGAGATATACCACAAGCCACCCATTTCTTCCCTAACCAAGATCTCCCAGAAAGACAATCAACTTAATGAAGAGAACGTATTATGTTTTAACTGTTCACCTAAGGATACAGGACAGTTCTTGTGTGGTTAGCTGATATAGAGTCTGAATGTTTGTTGTGTTTATCTTAGAAACCACATGACAAAAGGCAACATGTGTGTGTTATGCTAAGTGTTCCTGTCATACCTGATAAAGTTTTACCTCATATTAATCTTAATGTCAAAAATAAATCACACCCCTGATTGCGCAATCCTCCTCTATCCTGTGATAGTAGCACATAGTGTGCTGTAGGTCTGCCTCCCAAGATCTCTGTTAATTCTTGTATACTATTTAGGGGTCAAATCCACCATTTTACCTATTAAGTTAATAAGTGATGTTGTTTGTGTTTCTTTTTGTCTCTTTCTCTGATTCTTGTCTAAATGGCAGTTTAATTAAAACCATTTCTGTTGGCTGTTTTAAATGGCCTAAATGTGGTTTTGTTTTGGTTTATAGGAGTCGGAAGTTAAGAAAGGATGGGTCATTGTTAGACTGCTATTGACTTCTGAGGAGGGTTAATATCAGAATTTTATGACTTTTTTCCCATCAAAAAATAGAATACTCATTCCAACCGATTGAGGTAAATAATGCTTTTTTGTAATCCATAAAACTGTATTTTAATGGAAACATATTTAGTTAATTTTTTCTGTACCACTAGACAGATATTAGTTACAATGTACTGTAATCTGAAATACCATGTATCCTTAGTGTAACTACAGTAATTGACATGGATTGACATTACTGTGCAATAAACTGGTTCAGACAGCAATCATCGCACAGGTGATTTTCCCAACTGCACAATTATAACAAGCTGATATGATATATTTTATGCATGTAGTGTCGCTAAAAATCTACACATGAAAATTAAGGTTTAGACTGTTGTGTTGGGTTTGATTTCTATGGTATTGGTAATATTAACCGATGAAATAAAAAAGCAAATTCACTGGATTTTGTAACAATGCTGCTTGTACATATTTTTTCAGCCAACTGTAAGAATGATTTGGCGTTCGCTGATGCCGTCTTTCATATTATCCAGAAACAATTTGGAAAATGATTTACTGTTGGTTTAATTTGCTAATATTTTGTACACTGGCATTTCAACAGATAGTATATTCTCTAAACATGATTCTTTGTCCTGAACTACCCTACAACCTTACATACCCAAACTATACATTCTTAATCGATCCTAAAGACTTATATTTAGAGTCAAACTTTATTAAAGGCCACCTGTCTATAATGACAACATTTGCATATTCCCTTGAGTGACCTTTGTAGACAAATTTGACTACATATGTATGCTTTTGTCTTCACTACAGTGAAACTTGTATATAACAATCTCTTTAGGGACACAAGAAAACCGGCTTTATATATATATATATATATATATATATATATATATATATATTTATAGAGAGGTTAATTTGTACACAAACGGTACTATTGTTGACAGATGTCTCCATATAAGTGAAATATTCTTGAGTGGGATGTTAAACAACAATAAACAAACAAACAAACTATTGTTGACAGCAAAAAAATGGTCTTTGTGATCAGGTGGTCTTTATACACAGGTGGTTGCTAAAGCTGGTTTTACTGTATTAAGTACTTTTGTGATTATCAAGTTTTTTGGGTGGGTGAGGGGGATTTTGGTAAATTGTTAATCTAAAGGGACCCTTTATTTAGTGGTAAATTTTTAATCTATAATCTACTAGGTAATGAAAAAGAATGGGGAATTAGACCCTTTTTGGTAAATACTCTGCCTAGGCTTGTCATTGTTACAGGACCATTTGTCACCACTTTCTGAAAACCACATTCAAATATTCTTTTATCAAAATTTCTTTTGAGAGACCAACATGTGTTGTAATGAAATTTCATTGGCAGTTGAGGTGCAAGTGGTATGAAACTTTTCTGACACTTGGGTTGGTAAATACAGAGGATCTGCCTTGGCTTGTGAGACACAACTCTTACAGGACCATCTGTCTTCTGAGACCACTTTCTGAAAACCACATGGTCAAATAATTCTTTAATCAAAATTTCTTTTGAGAGACCAACAGTGTTATAAGACCACATTTCATTGGCAGTTGAGGTGCAAGTGGTATGTCTAAACTGGTTCCTCTGTACATGAATGAAAGTTTACACCCCCCCCCCCCCCATCCATGTATTTCTCTTGTTCAATTCAAGTTTTTGTTTTACTTTTGTTTAACATCCCACTCAAAACTCTTTCACACATAATATATGGAGCCGTCACCAAAAACCAAGGTCCTGTGTCACAGAAAGTGTCTGCACATTAAATAACACTCACTGCTCAATTGCTGTAAGTGCCAAGCATAGGCCAAACCTTGAAGCCCTTCACCGGCATTGGTGATGTCTCCATTTGAGTGAAAGACTCTTGAATGGGACATTAAACAACAATACAAAAACTGTCTCATCCAGCCGCCTCCAACGAGGTTGAATCTGCGACCCTCCGGTTGTGAATCGAGCACTCAGAGCCACGATGGCACTCCAGTTCAAATCATATCCATCATAGTTTGTCAATCCGAGTATTTATTAAATTGTGCGGAGAAACATATATGTGAATGTTAAATTGAGTGATAAACACAAATTTATTTGATTCAATAAAAAGGTCATTGGCATCGTAACCTTTGTCTCTTTTATGTCAATTCACCATTACCTATTAACCAAATAGTCAATACATCTTCTTGACAGTCGTCAGTTTTAATGGCAACTGGAAAATGTTGCTTTGTTTTAGTCATGTTTATTGATGACTTGGTCATAATTTTTGTTGATGTTTTTTCTTGTCGTCCTACGACATACACAATAGAGTCTGTAATTTGTCAGAGAAATGTACATGTATAAATCTATAAGAATCGCAAATGCCAAAGTTTAATGTGGCTAAGAAATCAATGTACTTGTGTACAGTGTAGACATAATTAATATACATGTACAGTGGAACCTGTCTTGAGAGACCACCCTTTCTGCCACTGAAATGTTGTTTCTCAAGACAGGTGGGTGACCGAGTAGCACAGTGGTTTGGACACTTGCTTCTGACTAATGCAACCCTGGTTGGATCCTTGGATTTGACTGGAGAGGATATGAGATGGTATGGTGGTCGCTAAGTCCAACATGTGGGTTTTCTCTGGGTATTCCATTTTACTCCCACAGCAAGGACCCCCGCACGCCAACATCAGGGCCAACAAAAGACTTTTATATAAGTTGACATAGCTTGTTTGTCAGTCTTTGTAAAATAAATAAAGTTTAAACTAAGATATGTGGGTTTTATTTACAGAGATTTTATCCAATGATTATCAAAATGGTGGTCTTTCATGTGAGGTTCTAATTAATGTACATGTATATGATGGACAGACACTTGACTTATGGACTATTTGGAAGTGGGATCAGGTTGCTTCAGTGTATTTAGGAGATACTTCCCATGCAGACTTAAGTCTCACACTGTGTATAAAATATGCAGAGTCCTTATATAAAGAAAACTTGTATTGGTAAAGATGTGTTCTACAAGTACGTCTGTCCTTATTTATATTGTCTTCCTTTTACTTTTTAAACAGAACAAGACTAAATAGGTGGTAAATTTAAAGCAATGTTGGTAATATGATACACATCTACTTGGACATTTGTGTATCACATATTGTTTTTGTATGCTTAGATTTAGTATGCTAAAGATGGATTCTCTTGTGGATCAGTGTATACTGCAAATACAAACAAAAATCTACAACTGTACAAGTTACATGTACATGTTTGTAGGCCACTTGAGTTAACTTGGAAGCAGAGGATCCTTGATTTGGTTCCTGGTATCTGGTCATTCCTAAGACTTAAAAAACTGGCCCACAAAAAACTTAAATGAAACTATCTTAGAATATACTTAGATAAAGAACAACCAACTGCATGTACAATGTACATGTATAACACATGATGGCAAGTTAGGATATTTTCAGTTTGTAGAATACATTTAACAAGTATTGAAAAGAGCACTTGAAATCTTCATGTATCGATATTTCTTTTACTGGACAATGGGGCCAGTACATTTTGAAATCTTAACTGGCCTATCCTATTACATGTATTTACTAGACTATGGGGCCAGTATAGTTGAGAAATCTTTACTGGCCCATCCTATTATTTACTGAATTATGGGGCCCCAGTACCGTAGAGAAATCTTTACTGGCCCATCCCATTATTTACTGGACTAAGGGGCTAGTACCGTAGAGAAATCTTAACTTACCCCTTCTATTATTTACTGGACTATGGGGCCAGTACCTTAGAGAAATCTCAGCTGGCCCATCCTATTATTTAGTGGACTATGGCGCAGTACAGTTGAGAAATCTTTGCTGGCCCATCCTATTATTTACTGGACTATGGGGCAGTACCGTAGAGAAATCTCAGCTGGCTCATCCTATTATTTACTGGACTATGGTGCAGTACAATTGAGAAATCTTATAATCTCCTATTATTTACTGGCTATGAGGCAGTGGACCATGGATGCTAATTTCGGATTCTGATTCATCATTGTACATGTGCAGTGTATGGATCGTGATCACCGATATGATTAATTGTATGCAGTGTTTATACATTCAGATATCTTTTTAGTGCATATTATATAATCAATTTTTACAAAGATGCAAAAATATATACATATACAGGGATAGAATTTAATCTCTACAATGAAGGAGCCATCTTGGCTTGTATGTCAGGATTTTTGGAGCTCAGTTGCATGCCTGGAAACCCATTAACTTGCTCTTCCTATAACATGCTTTTAAAAAATCTGACTATGAAAACATACTTTAAAGAAGTTCATACACTAGCTACATGTAGCAAGGTATACTCAGTTTACAAGAATATCAATTGAAATTTGTGAAAGTGCAAGATATACCCCCAAATTTTCAGTAGCCACCTGGGCTAACACACTGTGAAATGTACTAGCCCAGCTCAGATTTTACTGGCCATGGGTAACTGGACTCCTGCTAATTTGTATCCAGATTTTGTTGCATAATAATGGCAATTTGGAATTGAGGACTTCATTGGAGCAAACTGTGATCAATTTAGGTCAGAATGATGGTAAGAGGAAGTAGTAGACCAAGACTAATGAATGATCTGATGTATGTCACATGATTATTTCTGGAGGGAACATTTCACCTGAGAAATTTTACATGTCTGCAACTTTCATCACTTGATGTATGACATTTTTGTCCTAATCCAGTAGTTGAAATATCACTTACAATGTATTTAGGTCAGTAAGTCTACACAATCATGCTATTTGAAGTCCAGTTATTTACAGCATATTTAGGTCATACTAGCTTACACATGTATCCATGACCCACTTATAATCAACGTTAAATAGGTCACTATGTCTACACATGTTATCTGAAGTTCAGTTAATTACAGCATATTTAGATCATACTAGTCTACACATGTACATGTATCTGTGATCCACTTATAGTAAAAAACTAAATGTTATATAGGTCACTATGTTTACACACATCTGAAATCCAGCTAATTACAGCATATCTAGGTCATACTAGTCTACACGTGTATCTGTGAGCCACTAATAGTCAAATATTTACCATCTGGTGGCAGTGACACTATTTAACCATTATAAGAAATTAGTCATGTATCATCTTATGAATGCCAACTGCATAGGACTCATATGTGTTTCAGGAACACTTGTCAGACACTAGGCTTCAGTTGGTACCTTCATCTATCCTTTCAAACAGTGAATTTAAACTCCACTCCTGTCACATGAACACCAGAATTCTTCACAAATTCGTCTTTTAACGACTGTGTCTTTTACTTTCAAATGTCAAAGTAACCAATGTACACTCTTATAAAGCAGCGTCCTTTGAGCATTCATTATTGTGCATTGTCACTTGCATAAACAGTCTGTGAACAAAGTAAAAGTTAGACAAATTATATTGAGTGTTAGTATTAATTTTCATTTTACATGATCGCCTAAATTCATGTTGTTGATTTAAAACCAGTAAAAGTTTATCTAGTAGAATGTAATTTTTTGTCACTTCTTTACATTTTTTCCAGTAGCTATTTTGATTGTAGGCCTAATCAATGAATAACTGTTGGTTCTTCCAGGAATTATATGTACAGAAATGGTTGAGAAGGAAATTTGAATTCCAAAATGGGATAGCTTAAGGAATAAGTAAATATAAGGATTGAACTGCTGTCAGTTGGCATTCGTGGGCTTATGAATGCCAACTGGACAAAGGCAAATTCATTAGCGCTTCATGAAATTTGCCTTTGTCCAGTTGGCAGTGATAAGCCCATGAATGCCAAATGACAGCAGTTCAATAAATAACTCAATAAATAAATCTAGAGAACTTGCCCAAATTATATCTGCTCTACAAAATCTAATGATATGTCTTTTGTGAATATTATGATTTCTATTTTTAGAATGTTACTTTTCAATTGGTTGAAATTTTGTCCAATCATGAGAAACTTGATTATTTTTTGCATTGACGTAATACAATGTATGCAAATAAGTTTAGCGGTTCATTCATCTTTTGTTTGCTCTTGCTGGAGTGAGGTTGCCATCCTCATGGCTTATGCATAAAAAAGGGCAGATGATTTTCAACTAAGACTGTGTTCACATTCGCAAAGTTGATCTTTTAAAATAAGTATCAAATGTTTCTTAATATTCAAAGAGAAAGTGTAGTAAATTCCATTGTATTTGTGTGTATTCTCAAATAAGTTTTGGTATCATTAATCCTCCTGCACAATGATCAATATCTGGTTTTGTAAATCACTAAATATTTACAGAATCACAGTGCGATGTTGTTTATTTGTTTTGTTTGGACCTGATGTGACCCCATGTTGATACAGAAGTTAGACCTTGTGTTTGAATAATGCTTTGTGTACATATATATCTTCTAGGGACAATTAATGTGCTTTCATGTTATAGTTAAACCTGTCTTCAGGGATAGAAATTAAACTCAAAGCCAAATTGCATGTCTGGAAGCCGAGAAACCTTGCTCTTCCTTTAACATGCTATTTTAAAAGTCTTACTATGAAAAGATATTTTAAAGTAGTTCATACACTAGCTGCCTGTAACATGGTGTACTCAGTTTACAAGAATATCAGTTGAAATTTGTGAAAGTGCCAGATATAACCCCAAATTTTCAGTTGCCACCTGGGCTAATACACTGTGAAAACTACTAGCCTGGCTCAGCTTTTACTGGCCATGGGCTACTGGGCCCCTGCTAATTTCTATCCCGTGTCTTGGAAGACCTATCTGACATGAAAGACTGCCTGTCATTGAGACTCAATCTGAAAACCACTTGGTTAAATAACCAATTTTGAGAGACCACCTGTCTTGAGAGACATAATTCAATGGCTGATTGGATGGTCTCTTTAGACAGGTTCCACTGTATTACATTTGGTTCAAGAGTATTAAACTACTCTGTGAAATATTTCATAATATATATCTGTAAAGATTTCCTATCATTCCCTGATATTGGCACCCCACTGTGAAGTTGGACATTTGAAGCAGTGTTGTTTCACTTGAACTTTACTGATGAGAAACTCCTGACACTCTTTGAAGCTGGGAAATTTTTGGAAAAGGTTTAAAGAGCACCATGAGTGAAAAATGAAAATTTCTGTATTTTTAAATTAAAACTCATCCTTCCTAAAAACAATGTTGAAAACCCAATCAAAATTGGTAGGTGTGTTATTGAGATACTGACCACCATGTGAGCAATTTTTACCTGCATTTGTAAAACTAATTAAGCATTCATTTTCCCACTTCTAGTACACTGGATAGTTACACTGTGATGTCATGGAAAGACTTTAGAATGACTACTGTCATGGCAGACATTAAAAGTGAATGGGAAAGCGAGTCATATTCATTGCTGTCAGAATCACAAAATTGACAAAATAAATTATTGTTTTGTCACTTTTAAAATGTATGAAATAATTTTTTTCAAATGCAGTAATATAATGAACACGATTTGGCCTTTTCAATTTGTTACATTACGGACAGATGGCTTAGTTATGCCAGATTTAAAGTATCACACTTTATTTTGAGTTTTTATCTCTTACGTTTTTTTTTCATACGTTCTCGTGTTTTATAAACAAAAAGGAACTATGGCTGCCTGTGACTTACACTATTTTTAATCCTTAAAATACCTACTTACGTCACACCTTCCAGTATATTGTCATGTAACCACCCGAGATTCTCAGTGGGTGGGTTTGTCATAAGAGAACAATTTAATCCCTTCTAACTTAAAAAGCGACATAAGATTTTTTATTTCTGAGTAGATTTCAAATAAGTTAATATTTTATCATTTATATACATCAGTAAATTAATAAAAAGATGTGTGAATAAATGAATGAATAAATAATCTAACACTGACTGAAGATAAATTATCATCATAGATACAGTGATGAAAATTGTGGTGATTGATAAAGTAATCATATTCATATATCTTTTAATTTTATTTTAACTAATGAAATACTAATATCATTAGAGACATATAAAACATATAAGACGGAATACACCATACATATACATACATGTAGAATAAAAAATTACACCTCCATGTGTTGCTTTGTTGGTGAATAATTGTGGGAAAGTGTAATGCAGATTCCATTTGGGACTAAACCTATAGCGAAGCACGAACTTTGCAACCGGAGTCCACACTGTGATGTTACACAAAGCACCCACCCTTTTTGGCTACTTCAAAACCATTCATAAAATTGAGCTTTGCAGTTTCTGGCTAATATCTTGAAAAAGCAAGCACCGTTTTTTATTGGGTTTTTTACGTTGTTCTCAGATTGACAAGTTCTGTAAATACTTAATTCAGCAGCTTTGCGCTAATATCTTGAAAAACCAAGCACCAATTTTGATCGGATTTTCGACAATTTCTATAAATACTTAAATTTTTATTCTTTTTACTCAGGGTGCTCTTTAAATACACAAACACATGTATGTGCAGGGATTTCAACCTTACTCTTTATATAGCTCATAGTGTCAAATTGTGTATAATCCACTTGCACTTTATATGAGTCACAGTGTCAAATTGTGTATAATCCACTTGCACTTTATATGAGTCATAGTGTCAAATTGTGTATAATCCTTTTACACTTTATATGAGTCATAGTGTCAAATTGTGTATAATCCACATAAACGCTATATGCATGTAGGTGATCAGTGTCAAATTGTACATAATCCCAGACCTTATATGCAAATAACGTCAATTGTGAAAAAATAGACGAAAAAATAATCAATCAGAAAAACTGACTGGTTGTTGCTTTAAAAATGTTGACAAAAATTATTTAGAATTGGTGGAATATTTTCCCTATCATTTAAATCTTTAATCACTTCAATTGCTCCAATTATCATAATACCAGTAAGGCTATATGAGGCCAATTTCACAGTTGATTTTTACAAATACATGTATATCAATAAAAAAAAAAGGCAAGCACAGCACAGCACAGGGTTTGAAATAACCACCAGTCCTATTGCCCATGTCTTGTCATTATTGGTGCGGACAAGTTGATTTCTATATGTACTTGTCTGTTGGATGGTCCCTTTTGGAAAGTTTCAGTGACAGTCAGTGTCATATGACCGTACGTATAGAATGAAGTATAAACTTTGTTTACAATAGATTAAATATATCAGTTTATTAATTGTTATTTTCTTTCTTGATTTTATTTATTCTCTTTATTTTTTGGGGGATAAGTGAATTCAGTTCGGGACAACTTAATTTCTCTGACGGGTGGGTTTTTGAATTCTTATATTACACCCTGAAGGCTTTTTCTAAAGATTTCTTAATGAAAAAAATACAATGAGGAAGCTGTTTGAAAAGAAAATATCGGGCCAGGGCTAGCCTGGTAATCCATTTATACTTCATACAGGTCACAGTGTTAGATTATTTATCTTTAACCAACTTACAATATATGTAGGTCATTAAGTCTACTTATCAGTAATCCACTATGTACAACACAGTATATTTAGGACTGAAGGTCTACGTACTTATATCTGTGACCCATTTACAGTATACATGTACATGTATGTAGGTCTATAGGTCAGATTGTTTATGTGTGAACCACTTACAGTTCATATAGGTCACAATGGCTGATCTACATGTAGTTCATAAGGACAGATTGTTTATCTGCAATCCACTTACAGTTCATATAGATCATATTGTCACATTGTTTTCCTATAGTCCACATTCATTTCATATACATGTAGCTCACATTGTCAGATTGTTTCTGTAGATCTATAACTCACTTATTAATTACAGCTTATATACATGTAGCTCACATTGTCAGATTGTTAATCTGTAATGTCACTTTCAGTTCATATATGTCACAATGTCAGATTATTCATCTGTAATCTACTTCCACTTCATATACATTTGTAGGTCACAATGTCAGATTGTTCATCTTTAATCCACTTACAATTTTTGTAGGTTGCATATTCAAATAGTTTATCTGTTTTCCACCTACACTTAATGAAGATCAAAGCATCATTTTGTATATCTTTGTTTAAGTTATTATGTTACAAGTTTGTAGGTCACAAAGTCTGCTTAATTATCTGCAGTCTACTCTCAATGTTTCAAGGTCATCATGTCTGTTTAAATGCTTAATGATAATTGTCAGCAGTAATCAAACTGCTACAGCAGGGAATGAAATTAAACAATTATATTCACATGCTAAACAGAAGGAACAAAAAAACAGTTGTGATGCCATATCTATTAGTACTCAAAATTTGGCTAATATCTTTCAAGTGGTTGTGTAATGATGAATATCCAGGATTTCAGGTTGATGGCCTTGAATAAAATTTAAAAGCGAATGGCTGTGTTTAAATTATTGCTTTTTATTATGCACTTGTTGTGCAGATTCCTGCTTATTGCTGCAACACTAAATATCATGTAGAGACTCGTGATAAAGTACATGTTGCAGTAGTTTTTCTTTGTTGGGCAACTGATTCATCAGAAGAACTAGCATGTTATGTCTTAGAATCGCTTGAAGTTGTAATAATCTTATTATTAAGGTCATGTACCAGTAACCTAGTTCTGTTTCCTCTGTTAACGGGTGTTAACTCTTTACTCTACTTTACATTATTCATTGCAAGTCGATTCAAACCTTTTAAAACCCTAAGATACATTTGGCATTTGGCTTAACACATCTACCCCTGGAACAATAACGGATTCTACTTTTAAATCAATATCATAGACCAGCCCAAATGTGTCTTTAGGGGTGAATGGCTTAAGGGGCTGTGAAATGCATTTGAGATAGAGTGTCCTTGAAATCTTGTCTTCATGTTCATTTGTATTGGGGATATAATTGAGGTTGAGAATTTGAACCACACTGGACAAATTGGGAGGGAAAATTGACTTACAAAGTCTCCAGGGTATTTGATTGAGGAGGAAATAGTCACTAGTATATTCTTAATTTTCAGAAAACTTCTTGAAAACTTGGTAATCCAATAGATGTACACTATGGCATTACTACTTTTCTAAGTTTGTTGTCTAAAGGCAATACAAGATAAAAATGAATGTACATCTATCACTTGGACAGAATTCTTGTGTTAGAGTTGGCAAAGTTTTGCCTACTGAGCAATCTCATACATGAACATTTGTACATCTTACATGTATTCAGAATGGCATTATTATAACTTTTTATGCCCCCAGTGGCCTGAAAGGTCCAGTGGGGTCATCTGTTATTTGGATTGTCCATCGGTCTGTCTTTTTGTCTGTTGGTAACTCTGTCCAACTTACATATAAAGTGCAATATTTATTCAATTTGTTGGGACTAGGGGCATTTTTTCATTTTTTAATTTAAGCATTAATGAATCCAGAATCTTAGGAGAAAAAGTAAAGATTTACAACAACAACAACAACAACAAAACCAAGAAAAACAAGAAGAAAAAATATTTTGTTGGGTGGTCATTAAGAATGTTCAATCTTCAAAATATTGATGCTTATTAGGGATGGGACGGATCAGGATTTTTTCAGTTCTTTTTTTTTTCTGGTTCGGTTCTTGTTTTTTCTGTTCGGCTCATTTTACAACTGACTCTTGGAATTCCAAGTGCAACCACAGAAAAATAAACACAATCTAGAACTCATGTCAGTCGACCCATGCATGAAATTGCAGAAGTTGTATTTCTAACAAGCTATTGATCATTGATACAACAATACATTGTAGTTTGCTTATATGGAACACTTGCATCCAAAAATATTCTCTCCATTTATATTGTAAGAAAAATATGATGTATATCTCTGTTACATCTTTACATTTATGGAATTGCATAGAACACCACTTTTGAGATTCATGGATCAACCGTCAAAAAACCTGGCCTGCAGTACAGTAAACGCTGTCATGTTAATAGGTGAAAAAGTTGCCTACTGATGTCATGTTGATTATGCAAAGGCTCTATTTGTCATTGGGTTCTGGTTTGAGTTGGAAATTCAAGGAATGAAGTGATCATAGTGAGCGAAATATAATGACTGTTTAACAACATAAAAGAATCGCTTCATATTCGCCGCCATTTGCAATTTTTACGGATAACACTAAATACTTAACAGGACACAATATTGCAAAATAGCTGCAGGTTATTTACAGACTAGATATATTATTACATCAATGTTCAAACTATATTTGTATTGATCATTTGTAGATTTTTTTTATATTTTGATAAAGAATATTAAGTTTTGTTTTATTAGAAGTATTGGTGTTTGTTTCATGTTGTGTTGGGTTTATAGTTATATGGGTGTAAGTGTAGTTGTTAGTGTGGGGTGTGAAGGTGTTGTGGATGGAGGGGTGTGTTAGGGGGGTATAGGGGGTGTTAGTAGGAGTGTATATTGGTAGTAAGGTTGGGGGGTTGTGTGCGAGTAGGGTTTGGGTTATGTGGGGTGGTGGTGGGGTTTGTGTTGTTAGTTGGGGGGGATGGCTGGGCGGTCTTTGGCGTCGGTGTGTGTGTGTAGTTAAGGTTAAGGTGTGTAGGTCTGTTGTTGGGTGTAGTGGGTGCTCGTAGTAGTGTATTAGTAGTGGTGGGTGGTGTGTGTAAGCGTTAGATGGTTGTTGTTGTGGTAGGGTGTCTTAGGGGTTGGTGTTTGTAGTGATGTTGAGTGGGTGTCGTTATTGTTTGTGGTGCTAGGTTGTTGCGTGGGTTCGGGGTTGGCGTTCGTTAGTCGTGGTTTTAGTGTTAGAGTTTGTGTTTGTAGGTAGTTAGGTTTATGTCGTTCTCTTGGTGGGTAAGTGGCGGTGTTGTGAGGTGTGGTTTTTTTTTTTTTTTTTTATAGGAAGTAGCGTAATGTTGTGTGTTGGGTATTTAGATCTAGTGTGTGTGGTTGTAGTGGTGCGGCTTGATAGTTAATGTAGTACTTCATGTGGTGTGGTTTATTGGTGTTTGTTTCAAGTAAATAGCATGTCGTTTGAGTCATACGAAGGACCTTTTAGAATAATAATTTTTCAACATAACCGAAACTACAAACTAAGATTATACAAACTGAACCGAAATCAAGAATATATGAACCATGGTTCATTGGTTTTTAAACGAAACGTCACACCCCTAATGCTTATTTAGCAGATTTAAATATACATGTAGAACATTCATATTTTTGGGCACTAGAAATCTCAATAAGTTTATATTCATTACAAAATTGTTCAGAAAAGATTTTTTGAAAATCAGCATTCATCTCTGAAATGTTCTAAATCTATTGATAATAAATTACCTGATTGGAAAATTATTATCTGGTATGCTTTCAGGGTTTGCACAGACTTTGAAAAGTGCTTGAATATAGAGTTATTTCTTGAAAAGTGCTTTAAAACAAGAATACCCTTGAAAAGTGCTTGAATTTACTGCAGTACGCAGGATTTATTTCATCAGAGTACTTGAATTCAACTTATTGCATGTCTATTAATCACTAAAGAATGACTTTTGAATAAATAAAAACAAACTTGATCACATATACCCTTCACCTAGTATAATACAATCTGAGTAAATCATTTTGGCGATGCTGTACTGCTGGACTGCTGGACTGCTGGATCTCTTTAGTGTGTAGTGGATCTCTAAGCAGTGTCTTGAGCACCACCATTGAAATGTGAAAGTGCAATACTGTCATTGTTTCTTTTTCACTTTGTTTTGGCTTGTAAGGTCTTGATAGCTTAAACATACCCATTGAAAGTGCTTGAAAAATACTTTGAAAAGTCCTGGAAAAGTGCTTGAAAAATATTTTCTCATTGGCTGTATGAACCATGGCTTTCTTCTGTGTTTCCTCAGATTGTTTGTATTTAAAACCTGTTGCCAAAATAACATTTCAACAGAAATGGAAGCCTGCAGTCTGATTTTTTTTATGAATATGTAAGTGAAAACGTAACTATTTAATTGACTTCCTGAGACTTAACTTTTCATTATAAAATTAAGATGTACATTTGGAATCGGTCTGTCACATTGTCTACAGAATATTTGTTTAAGTGACTTTTTGAGCTTGAACATTGATTGCTGAACTTGATTCAAGACAGTGAATAAAATTGAGATGTATATTTTAAATCAATTTTGTCACATTGTCTACAGAACAGCTGTTTAAGCGACCTTTGAACATTGATTGCTGAACTTGATTCAAGACAGTGAACTCAGATGCAGTCATTATGTGTGAAGAAATCTGGTAAAATTGTGTTTATATAAAACAGTTGGTGGGAAGGCCATTAATATAGATAATTGGTACATGCAACCCTGGGTTTGGTTTAGCATGACAAAAAAGGTCACAGAACGAAAGAGAATTTGGTACTTTTGATGTGTGTATAAACCCTGAATTTTTTCTCTCCACAAAATATCAAAGAAACCGTCAACTGATGAATAATAGATACACATTGATGTCAGCAAATCACCTGTTTTTTTTTTTCAGTACATTTAGTGCACAAGTTTTTGTATCGTAAATTGTAAAGATGTGAATTTTAAAAAAAAGGTTAGGGATAAGGAGACACGTCATGTACATATAGCATGACATACTATTTGCTTGTGGTAATGTTTGTGTGTGTGTGTGTGTTTGTGTTTTTTGTGTTTTTTTTTTGGTCTTTGTTACTGTATAAGCAGTGATAAAGGCCCCCCATGGTGAAGTGTTTAAATAATCACCACAAATACTTCAACCACAAAAACCACTAGCAAGCGGTTGTCTAAGTGTATGGCTTGTACTTGAAACATCTGTATTACGGTGCAAGGTCAAGGGCCATTACGGTTGCATGCTTAAGAAAGTTTTTGCTTCCATTCATGAAAAACTCGGGTGGGGATTTTCATTCAGTATGTTAGTTTGTTTGTCACAATCGTTTTTTATTTATGTATATCTTTATTTGTGTATTTCTTGTTTGTTTTTAACAATTTAACAATCCAGGAATTGTAAGAGATAGCATTTTATTTATTATTGGTTTTTTTTTTTTTAGTTCCGATTGAGTAATTTAAATATGTAACACTATATATTGTCCTAATGTACAATGTACATATTTGAATTAATATTGATTTTATATAATTTAACATGTACAAATGTACCGTACAATGCACCAGCACATGTTCATAAGTTTTAAAACAATGGATCTTTTTTATGCTCCCAGACTAAAAGGTCTGCCATGGGGCATCTAGTGTGTGCATCTTCGTCTGTCTGTAATTCCGTCCTGCTTACATATAAAATGTAATATTTTAAGTTTGGATTGTGATACAGAAACCAAACGTAGACTGTAAGTTTATCTAAGGGTTGCTCACTCTTCACTGACATCACATGATAATCGAGTTCTCTCTCCTATATCCCCACCATTAAAAAAAAAAAAAAGAGTCGCCACCACATACATATAACTGAAAAATTGTTATGTAATATGTGTGTTGTAATATACCATTGAAACAACACGTTTAAAAAAAATAAAATATTAATATTTTCCTCAATCATTTCATTGACCAGAGCTTTATTTTGGTACTAGTACCTGACTTTTGACCTAGTGTCCTTGACCTTGGACTTTGAGATACTTTTCAGAAACTTTAACCTTAGCTATAGCTTTAAAACCATGACAGATAGGGCTTTGATATTTCACATATACATTTCATATGACTATAGCTTTCATTTATTACCTTGACTTTTGATCAAGTGACCTTGACCTTGAACTTTGATAATTTTTCATGAATTTTTAATCTGAGGTGAAGGAATTAAAATATTTACCAATAATTTGACCTTAAAATATGATAGCTATGCCAGTATGGGTCAAATATCTATTCTGATAATCTTCACCCATTTCTGGGAACTTTGTAGTCTTCTGATAACGCTTGTTCAATCAAATTATGCATGTGGATTCATGCTTTGGTGCTGCATTGTACGTTTTGTAACACTCCATCACAGCTCAGGATGCGTCTGAATAATAAAGTGGTGCTCCTGATAGCTTTTGAATTCATTGATTTATAATGATTTCTAAATCAGCACCAGATACAGGCAGTATTAAGATATTTACTTGTGTAATAGTCGTTTAACATCCTGCCAAGAATTTTATATGTTCAGCATCAAGAAGCCAATATACCACACAGCCATTGATTGATAAAAAAGAGCAAATGTACTAATATCGGTTTTTATGTTTCAACCACTTTAAAGATCCATTATGAAACACGTACTCCTCCTTCTCCTCGGTGTTTGACACATCCGTGTTATTTGTTAGAACTACAGGTGTACATAAAACTCGATCGTTTTGATATCCTTGAAATCATCCATGTTAAAAGAATTAATAATTATATTAATGACCTGCTTAATAATATGTATAAATGGGTGATACCAAAGTGCACATATATACATATCGCTGGGGTTGTGATGTTATATGAAGCAGAAAACCCTTTGGTGTATTATATCTTTGAAAAATGAATACTTGCATGTCAACCTTCGATACATTACGCATGCCCTGGTTCTGATTGTAAGACTTGCCTACATTCAGGTTTTATGAATAGTGTATATTATGCATGTACACATGGATTGTGTCGATGGTATTACAGGCAAATTATGCATTTCTCATAAATAATGATAAGATATTCAACAGTAAACAAAAGTTCAAAAGTTGAGTGTTTCCAAGTTGTTCTGGGGTTCACATAAAAAAACTTTTGTATCGCTAACTTCTTGCTTTTTTTTTTTTTTTTTTTTTTTTTTTTGAGAAATTGCATGTACATTTTATTTTACTCCCTGTTTTCAGATTGAATGAAAGACTTCATATGATTGTGTTGACAAAAAAGGAGCATTTTTTTTATGATTTGCTCACTTGAGTCATCTGTCAGTGACAAAGTTGTCTGAGAATGTGTCTCACTCCTCAGAACCACTAGTGAGTAGTGAGATGTTTTTGGACAACACATATGCCTTCTGAGCCAATACATGTAACCATAGTGAGAGTTTTGACAATATATCTCACTCTTTTGAATCACTATATAATAAGATGTCTGTCTGACAATACATCTCATTCCTTTTGAACAAGTAAAAAAGGGTTTAACTAAGTAAAATTTCTCACTTCTGTACAACTACTGCATTAAAAAAAAATACTTAGTTGAACATCTTATTTACTTGCATGTATATATTGTGATTTTATTGTCACAGTCATGTTTCTTGTATTATCCCACAGACAAGGTATGAATATGACCCTTGATCATGTGTACACGTACGTGTATTTTGTAGTGTAGGTATTGTAAGAATGACAGTTGAAAGACTAGAAACGTCAGATATCTCATTAGAAAAATCGCCTGTGTATGACGCAGCAGGTTTTGGTGTAATTTCAGTACTTAATAAATTCAAATCGTGTTTATCGTCACAAGACATTCAAAACACCACAAACATTTTTCACTCTCTCAATTACATTTGGATCTTCTTAACAGACCACAGACCAATGTACAAGTTTCTCTTATACCAATCAAGTTGGAAATGGAAATTTTTAAGCTTTTCACCACATTCAATTCATCTAGCTAGTATATAAATTGGATTAGTCCAATCAAGCATGGAAGTAGAGTCAATTCAGGTGTTGGTATGCTTTGAAGCTGATTACATTGCAAGATGGGTAGCGGTAGTATCTTATGTCGGACAAAAACATGATACACCTGGTCCTTTTATCAAGCCCCCAAACCAAGCCCAAATTTGTCGTAGAAATAGTTTAATTCATGTCAATATCTTGCAACGGAAGAGAGAATTCTTTATGGCATTAAAGTAGCACTGATTTTTGGCAGTATTGCATATAACTTTTCTGTCTTAGTGTCAATTTTTGCCAGGTCTCGGTTCTTTTCAGGATCAAATGGAAGATGTGAAAATATGATTTCAGATCTGCTTTAGATTGAAATTCTACATTGTCATTTCTAAGGCTGCAATGATACACTGTAATGACGATACGATACATATTGCGATTCATACCTGACGATACAATACATTTACAATACCCAGGAATAAAACAACTAAGTTGAAAATTCAATAACAACATCATTGCATTTCTGTACACTTACTTTTCAAAATAAAGTTTTTGTTTCACATATCCTGTTTATTCTGTTTTGTTTACTTTTAATGTCAATGAAATGAGATATATCCTGTTAAATAAATTAGTGACTACATTTGTGGAGAAATATATTTTAAAAGGAACATCATATTTTGGCTCTAAAATGTTAATCAATTTTTTGAAACCATCAGATTCTACCTAACTGAAAGGTCGTAAATAAGTCACAAGAAATGAGCTATTGCTTTTGAAATAGCCTTGGCCTTTGGCAAATTGATTGACAACTTTGTGTTCATTAATTGTTGCAAACTATGTTTCCCCTGAGTATCTACGATTTATTTTAGGCTTTGCTTCATAATTAATAATTGACGTTTGGATGATGCCGTTTTATGTCAAACGACACATTGGTGGTTTTATCAGTTTTGTAAGGTATATCCATGTTACAAAGACAGCAAGTGGTGTGAGTTTTTCAAACTTATGTTGAGCCTCCTGGCATTTGTAGCTTTTTGAACCACGAGTGAGCTCATATTGGCGACTTGTATGACGACGGTGCCATGGGGGAACAAGTACGTCCATTTTCCTCATGGGTGAGCTGCTTTTCACCATGTTGTTTGTTTACCGGTAAACTGGAAATAGAGTATACAGAGTCTAAAACCGGAAACAGATAAATCCGGAAAATATCATAGGTGTATCATGGCATAAAATCAACGTACCATGTATCATACCAAAGGTAAAATACCCTGATATATCGTAGTTCAGTATATCATTGCACTACTAGTCATTTCAAATAATTATACTTATTTT
Source organism: Atrina japonica (assembly GCA_030159075.1). Taxonomy (NCBI): domain Eukaryota; kingdom Metazoa; phylum Mollusca; class Bivalvia; order Pterioida; family Pinnidae; genus Atrina; species Atrina japonica. The sequence continues at coordinate 1,011,580 of BROG01000076.1, read as the reverse complement.
AAATGCATTATCAGTGTTTTGCCAAATATCTGTATGCTACGTACAAATGTAATAAACTGCTTGTACAGTTTTAAATTAAAAGCACCATAGTTTTCCTACCCCGAATCTTGATTTTTATTTTTGTCCTCAAATATTAAAATTTTTGTTAGGGCACATGAGTAGATCAGATAGAAAAATGAAAATAAATGAATTATACGAAAGGTCTTAAGTCCAAAGAAACAACTAAATTCCTTGTGACTGTGTAGATAATAAGTAATGACTATAATGAGTATTGGTAAGTTTATAGTAATGAAAAAATCCAAAAAGAAACCCAGGTAATTAAGTCATACACCCCTAAAGACACTTTTGGACTGGTCTGTGTCATTGGTTATCAGTTGAGTCCATTACATGTATTTTCAGGAGTAGATTGGTTAAGGACTGTGGCAGTGAAATAAGACCTCTTTAGTTTTGGTTGTGCATATCAACATTTGATTTGAAATGCTATCTTTTGATACAAATGAAAAATGAAAAATTCTTTTCTTTTTAAATTTCAGAAAGCCACGCTTGAATGCACAAATTGCAGCACAACAGGTGGCACAACAATATGTGCCGCCACCCCCAAAAAAGGAAAAAGGAAGCCCAAATTTGAGATTGGACAGCAATGGTTTGCCTAGTATGAATAACAATGAATCATCGAATGATTCTTTTGATTCTCAACTGAACAGTGTAATAGAGACAAATAGTATTGTGAAAAAGGAGAAAAATCACACAAATTCTTCCAAAAGGAATAGTAGGTAAGTACATGTAGCCACGATCTGAATTGTTATTTGTCTGATGTAGAGAAAACTCTTATCCAATATGTTAGTGCAGATAGGAGTGTGAGGATCGGATGTTGTGATATACATGTGTATAGCTGACATTTTACAAAAATCAAATATAGGAAAAAAAGACAAATTAGTCTTAGAACCACAGCAACCACTTGCGATCAGGGCCTGATGTCACCAAATTTACTCAATACTCATGCTCAACATTTATTTCATTTTCTGTACTGTATTGCAGTTTGTATAACTTTAAGGTTTGAGTGATTAGGAAACACATTATTATTTTTCATCATTCACATATAAAGTTTTGTGTCACACTTATAGTTTTTCTGTGAAAATGAATAAATACATTGAGTACGGTACTCAAACAATTTTTTTAAATAGTTTTCTTCAAATAAGCAATATTTTTTCTCATTATTTACAATTATATTCTGTCAGTATACAAACATGATCAGTTACAGAATAAATTTTGCATGTTTTTTCTTTAAAAACATGAACGGTTGATAAAGCTTGATTACTGAGTAAATTTGGTGACTTGAACTTTGGTCCTGACATCATAAACCTTTAGAATTTACTCAAGTCTGAGAATATATTCAACTTGGCGTGCTCAGCCAATCAGATTTCAGGATTTGCCAAAGTTGAGTAAACTTTTTAGACTGAAGTTATTTTTAAGTTTTATGGTGCTAGACCCTGGTCTTGTCTTTATGACTATCCAGAGACTGCATAGACTTACATTGTATGGGCAAGTGTAATAATTCATCTTTTTAAATGTAGCAGGTTTATGTATCCATAAACTATTGGTATTTCATTTGAAAACTTGCAAACATGCCCTAGGGTCAATGAAATGGTCTGAAGTATTGTAGCCCCTTGTTATCAGTCTATGCCAAATTCTGTTGGCTCCCACAGGTCATTAGGACCTCTGTTGTTGGGTTCCACACAGGTCCGCACCGAATATTGTCAGTCCGAAAAAATTTATAAGGTTTATCGATGATCCACAATTATTACACAGCCTTGATGGAATCTTGATCATGCAGACACAGTCACTTTGACATGCAGTGCTCTACAACAATAAGAAAATCACTTTTCATGTGAACCAGTAGTTTTACTAGCTTTTACTACCTAGATTTTTAATATATATATATATATATATATATATATATATATATATATATATATATGTGTGTGTGTGTGTGTGTGTGTGTGTGTGTGTGTGTGTGTGTGTGTGTGTGTGTGTGTGTGTGTTGAGATTATTTTACCGCATGATGAAATGAAAGAAAACACATTTATTTTAAACTGACTTGACTTTATTATATTCAAACCGTTATAAACGATGTTTATTCGGTTTTTTTTGTTTTCACTCAGGCCAGGAGTGTTTATAAGCCCACATTTTTCATACTGTAATTGCAAACTTAAATTTCTAATTTTTTGAATTTTGAATGGCCGATACGACGTATAAATAGTCTGCATTTTGACAGAATTTACAAAGCAAGCATCTGTCTCCTCTTCGAGCAATAGCCACAACTCGGCATGAGTATTTCTTTAACCATTATCTTTCAAACTCAAACTAGTGTCCGATGATGAGGCAGATTGTTATCTTGCAATCGACACTGATTTAAGAAAACGTCACCTTGTTCTGTTCATTCAAGTTGAAAGTCATACAAATTTGACAGCACACACCGTGGTTTTTTCATATTAATCAATGTGAGTCAGACGCTCTAATTTATCAAAATTGAATAGTCAAATGCATTATTGTAAAGGGCATAGCTGACCATGATTTCGGTGATGTAATTTCAGACTGAAAACGGAAAATTTTCGATTTCTGGTTAGGTAGAAACTAGTCTGGATATGCGATTGATTTACAAGTAAAAACCTAAAAAATGGTCCCATATGCAAGTGATTTAGAGCTTTGTAATGAACAAGTATGACTTGGCGTTAAACAAATTTACAAGTGCATAATCATGGAAAACTATTACTCAAAACGGCACCGGTCATGCGGTCCGGAAATTGGGAGAAGAACAGATTTTTGTCGGTCAGGACCAACGGACCGATGTTATTGGCATAGACTGGGTTATCATCTGTATTGCTGTCATAATGTACATGTAACAATAAAAATACTTAATATATTATAAATAATATAATTTCAAGTACCATTAAAACAAAACAAATCAGGCTCTATCCCTGAGGACTCACAAAGCTAGCAACCTGAGGAGTTAGAGAGCCAGAACCTGGAGGACTTAAAGAGCCACACAACATGCAAGAACAAAAGTATTGAAACCTGATTCATTAATTTAGTTCATATCAACCCCTGATAAACAATGAACTCTTCTATAAATCAATGACTTAAGCAAGTCCAAATGTTGCTGTAGGGGTGAGTGAGTTAATTCAGCGGAGTAGTGTATGCTAGGCAAACACACATACATTTATACAGACTGATAAACTTCAGGTTAAGTGTGTCAGCATTTTATCTACAAAACCAAGAATTATTGTTTCCTCATGTTTCTGTTGTATGGACTTTCTGATCTGTAATCAGTGGGTGTGTCAGAAGTGATGTAATTTACTAACAATTAACAGAATTTAAAAGTGAGAGTTACATACAACGCTGTATGATCTCTGACGAAAAACAAGGGTACTAAAACTGTTAAAGAAACATCACTGTAACAGTGTCTGCCTTACACACACAAAATATTATATAGGATATACGACTTTGTCCTTGACCTTGGAATCGTTTAAACATGTCAGACTCCTCCTATGGGTAATTGTCTTCATACAAAGCTGACTTAATATGTCAAATAGTTCACTTTGAAGTTTAATTCATCATGGTGTTAAGCAAATTCAAACAGTAGTTTGTTACAGGAATTGAATTACAAAACTCTTATTGTACAAGGAACATGCATAGTCTGCGATTACATAAAGAATCTAATTATCATAGCTAAAGCTAGGCCTGTGCCATTGGTATCCTCACACTTTTAATATCCATGTTTTACAAAATGTTTAGAAGGTACATTGGTAACTAAGACAACACCCAATTGTTTTGATTTTTTTTTAAAAAAAAGTCAGAATCTACTAAGAGCTAGTGAAGATTGAATTTACTTATTTGATTGGATATACATGTACATTTTTAATGATTAGAGTTTGTGTCAAATATGAATGTTCCTAAAAATCAACAAAATTAGTTCTATATCTTGAAATTATTCATTAGTGTAAATACAAATGTATGCCTGCCAATCAACAACCAGCTGTTCACAATGAGTATGACTGATCATGACATTCTCATAGATCTACACAGTATCGAGGCATAAAGAAAACAGTTGTACATTGTATATAAAGAAAACCCTGCTCCCTGGTTTTTTCTCTGGTAATTGCACATGTATTAAATGCCAAGTTAACATCACATTCACAACACTGCAAAGTCAATGTCATACTAGGCTGCTATACACCTCAGTCTCACTCTCAAACAAGTATGATCAGCAAATCCTGTAAGAGAATAAAACTTGTATCTGATTCTTCTGACATCAAGTAAGTATTGACTTTTTCATGGATCAACAATACACTTGTTTACATCTTACAGAATGGCTCCATCTCATCACATGTTTTTAGCCCACCATCAACAGATGGTGAGCTGTTCAAATCGCCCTGCGTCCATGGTCTGTTATACATCGTCTGTCCTTAAACAATTATTGTCATCGCTATTTCTCAGAAAGTACTGAAGGTTTGACATATAGGGTCTCCTTGAAGTCTGGTTGTGCACTGTACATGTACATTTTCAAGCGGGAAGGATCACAAAATGGCTGCCAGGCTACCATATTCGATTTTGACAATTAAAGTTTGTTATCGCTATTTCCCAGGTGGGGTCCAATATATATTTTTACTTTTTACTAAAAACCGTTCACAGCCCCACCGTTTAACCATATCTATTTTGGATTGTTATGCATATGCGGGGCCTGCCCCACCCACTGGAATTTACATTTTTGTTTTATAACTTAAAAATTGTTCACAGCCCACCCTTAAACTAATATATTATTGATCATTATTGAGAAACACAATCAGTGGTGTATGGGGGAGGCCTGTCCCACCCTTTGAAATATTTATTTTTACTTATAACTTAAAAATCATTCACAGCCCCTCCCTTAAACCATATATATTATTTATTGTTATGGGGAGATACATACAATGGTGCATATGGAGGTCCTGCCCCACCCCCTGAAATATATATTTTTGCTTATAAGTTAAAAACTGTTCACAGCCCCATCCTAATTAAACCATATATATTATTGATTGTTATGGGGAGACACATACAGTGGTGCATATGGGGGTCCTACCCCATCCCCTGAAATTTATATTTTTGCTTATAACTTATAAACGTTGATAGCCCCACCCTTACACCATAGTTATTAATGATTATTATGGGAAAACACATTCAATGATGTATATGGGGATCTTGCCCCACCCCCAAAATATACATTTTTTACTTATAACTTAAAAACCGTTAACAGTCCCTCTCTTAAACCGTATATATAATTGTTATGGGAAAACACATTCAGTAGTGAATGTGGGGGTACTGCCACACCCCTGAAATATACACTTACTATACTTTGCTACATTTTATATCAAAGCAGGAACCAGCCAGACATATTATTACATGTAATTCTTGTTTTACTCAATGTAGGTCATGACCAGCATTTTCACTTTTAGAGGTTGACAGGTATGGTTATGCTACGTGTATCTTGGATTATAGCACTTTATGTTTGGTATTGTTATAATTTTGTGAGAAAGAACTTGACAGATATTTAGGTTTTAGTTCAAATTCATTGTTGAGGCTCAAAATAAGATCAAATGAAGAACATTCGATGGTGGGTGCCAAGATCCCTATGGGATCTCTTGTTTTGTTTTGTTTTTTTTCCTTCACTTGAAAAGTTTTGTATTAATGTGCCAGTATTTTTTTTTCAAGGTGTATAGAGTTAATGTTTAAAAAAACATGAAATATTCAGAATTGCTATTTGAAATAAATTTGTGTCTTCTCTGTCAAAAGTACATTATTGGCCATTTTTCCCCTATAAGGCTATATGAATGCACTATTTTCTTTGTAGTGGAATGATGGATTTTAATCAAACATGAAGTGGTTTGTTTACATTTCAAGAGATAAAGGATATGAGCTGTCGTAGATGAAAAATTTTACATGCCCAGTTTTTGTAATATTTTATCTCATATATATCTCAAAGAGACCATCTGGTGGTTAGAATAACAAATGCATGTGTATAATTGCAACAATCTTGCCAAACATAACTCATAATACCAGTTATTGTTTGTCCACCTTTGGAAATTAACTCAAATATTACCGAGTGTCCAAATAAACACATGCTATTTGCAGTTAATATACATTCTATTATTATTTCCCTTTGTATTTTCGTACATCATCATGTTATACCTAAATCATGCAAAGTTGGTCATTTTGGTCGTTTCAAAACATTCATTTCTGAAATTGTCCAAGTGTCAGGTATATTGGGTGAACTCGACCCATTTTTAACTTGTCCCATCGCATTCTAAGCTTTATCACTCTTGACACATATGATCATGAAATGCCCAACTTTACCGGACAAGGCAAACAAGGCAACACAATCGTAAAACATGAGGTACGCATACTTTTCAAAGTTATATTGTCTTGACTTTGTCAATGTCAGCATTCAAGGTAACATCAAAGATCTGAAAATTTTCTTTTAGTGACCTGATAAATTTAATATTTATTCATATATTCATCCGATTTTCTCCAGGTATTTAGAATAGTGTTGAAAAGCATATATTCTACTTAATACATGCACTATCCAATAAAAATCACCTCCTGTAATTTAAAAGTAAATATAAAACGCGTAAAAATCCGCTGACTTTAACATTGTCCGAGTGCGTAAAAGATCAAGATCCCCTGACCGAATTACGAAGTACATTTGATATAGCAAAAGAATTTATCTGAAAGGTCACTGCATACGGAAATACAGCTGGATTTTTAAGGTACGGGTAAACTTAAATTCTAATAAAACAAATAACTTCGAAAAGAAAATCTTTTACATTTCACGTGTTTGATAATGTATTTGAACACATCATTGTGACAGCTTATATTGCTTTAAAGACTTGTAGCCTAGACCCTACAAAACATCAGTTAACGAAAATGTAACTTGAAAAATGTCATAAATAGAATCTATACCAGTTTCGTAATGAAAGATTGTCTGCAACCATAAAATTGCCATCTTAAGTTATCCAGTACTCTATTGTGAAATTTGATTTAAATGAAATATTTTAGGTAAGTTTTGATTCAATTGATTGTAAGATTTTGGGGGCTTTTTCATAAAAAAGAAAGTCAACATGTTCAAGCATTACTTGCAAGGATGATCTGCAACCAGTTCTGAATAATATGAGTTCAAATTGATCAAAGATAAATTGTAAATTTATTGTACTCTAGTTATGTTTGGTTTATCAAATCAACTAAAGACATCAGAACTTCTATAACACTGATAAATTCTACTGTATTATTAATGTATGTAAATTGTAATGAGAAATTGAAATATTTAGTGGTAGGCCTTACTTAACTGACGTATTCATAGCTGGCACATATTACTTTATTTATATTATTTTAATACCTGTATATTCTACTGGATATGAGCAAAGATGATTTTTTAATACATGTGAATCTTTACAATAAATATACAAATCTTGTTTATCTACAAAATTTTGATGTTAACAGCTTTAATAGTATAGTTTTGTTTTTCATCATGAATAATGTAAAAAAAAAACCAAAACTGTTTGAATGATTGACAGCTCCTAAATGTCATTTGGCTTTGAAAACATTTTTTACATAAATCATTCCAGTAATCACTGCTGTCTCTAGTACCAGGTACTTTATGTATACAAAAATCAAACTAGGACAAGTGTAATTAGAGTCACGTTAAACCATGCTAAAACATAAACTCTATAAGATACTAGTTTTTGGACATTTTATGGGCATTTTGTGGTTGTGTAATGAAAGTATATGCAGTGTCCACTGCTCTTGTGGATTGTTGTAACAAAATTTTTAACACATTCTGCTAACTGCTCAGTCTATTGAATAACATGCAGCACACAGTGGTATTCTAGATCTTTGTACATGTAACATATTCTAGTCATTGGTCAAAGGCAATGTCCAAACGGTCACTGATACACTATTCTCCCATTGTTCACAGATTCCCCTAGGGTATTGACAAGCTACACGCGCTATGATGTCACAATACAATTTATATGTAGGGTGTCTGTTGCGTCTAGAATGCAGCGCATAATGTCAGATTTCACTTTCGTAAATCTGCAATTTAAAACATGGGAGAAAAATAATCAACCCCTACCTTGAGGGTATGTCAAAGGAATCTCAATCTTGAATGACGAACCCTTGTCAAGCCTCGGGTTCATCATTCAAGAATCTTACCCTCAGATTGAGATTCCTTTGTCACACCCTCAAGGTAGGGGTAGATTCTATTATTCTCCCACTGTTCACAGATTTTTTCTTCTTTTTAACAGTAAATGATTTTCTTGTCAACCCCTAGGGTATTGACAAGCTACAAACTCTATGACTTCACAATTCAATTTATGCTGCAGTGTCTGCTGCATCTAGAATGCTGTTCATGTCATATTTCATTTGCATAGATTTAGGCTACATATACATGTATTTACAATGTAAAACATGATAGAAAAATAATCATACCCCTATATATGTAATTTGAGGGTATAAAAAAAGGAATCTCAATCCTTAGGATAAGATTCTTGAATGACAAACTCTCGAGAAGCCTCGGTTTTTGATTTAAGAATCTTACTCGGTTTGAGATTCCTATGTCATGCCCTTAAGGTAGGGGTAGATTCTGTTAATCTTGTTGGCATTATAGATAATCCATTATTTTATGGCAAAATCCTTGATACCCTTATCCTCTAAGAGCAGTTAGTAGTTATAAAACCATATTTTTCTTGAATGCCCTTGTGACAAATGTATTTATGTAAATTTGAACTTACTACTTACGGTATTTTGTCTTGGCTCCATGTTTTTTCTAAACAGACGCATTGGACTGTGATATTTTACGTAATAAATCTTTGCTCTGTATGACATGAGCTTTGATTTCTGCCAAAATTTATTATATTGTAACCTTGGTCTTGGCCTTGTGTCTTTGACACATGCTCTCTCTCAGACATCATGTCATGTGTATGACATCGACAGGGAACCTGAAGGTAGAGTGTTCACAGCATCAGCAAGTGGCCTCAGGACTGAGGTACAGAAGTGGCCAGAGGTATTGATCTTGCCCAAGTCAAACTTGAGATGTTAATGAAGGTACAGTGTTGTGACATCACTACAACAGGTGTTCAGCATGAAAGAGTCATAAGTTTTGAAACCATTGGTTTTGACTTTTTGAACTTCAAATGATGATAACCTTTTTGTACAAAAAACTTACCATACCAGGGGTTAAGACAAATAGAATTTTCAAGTACTTGCCCAAGGACAGGTTGACTTTGTAAATTCATTTGCCCTACCAACAGATCTGCTTGCCCAACAATTTCATGCAGGTAAATAATAATACACAGGGATTTTCCACCCTATCTTACGGGGCCGAAATAAGGACCTATTCCCAATGCAAAAACAAAAAATTGCATTTTTCACAATTTGCAGTTGAAATTTCCCAGTTGAAGTCAAATGACAAAAAAATTGAAGAGATTCTTGTATTTTGACATAGTTCTGTGTTTTTCTAGATTTCTGAATTTGGATGAAATGTTGCTAAATTTCTAAATTCAAAAGGCCCAGGCCCCATTCCCAATAGAAAATGGAACATCCATGATACATGTAATAATAAAACAGGAAGAGTAGTTTAATATTTTTATTAATCTTCCATCAAATCAGCTGAGTGAGTAACAGTATTATAATTACCAGGTTTGTTTTTGTGACCTGCAATGTGCCTGCCTTTACGTTAAAATTTATCTGGTTTTGCAGAGCTTAACCTCTGGTCAATAGCAGATTCAGCTGACAGTCTGTAATGTCCCATAAAGTATTCTTATCCAGGTGTCTTTCATTATCAGCTTCAATGAGACAAATAGGCCTATTTCTGCCCAGTATAGTGACAAATTTGTCAATGATTGGTATTTAAATTTGCTAAATACTAGTAGTGATGCTGAAGCGGCAGATCTATCCTGGTGTAGAGTCAATGAAGGCCCACCATGTTTTATCAATGCAAATAAGAAATAAATGTTTGTTAAGATGTAATGTGATATCCGATTTATATTTGAGGTTCTCGATCCTGATTTAAAAGTTCACGATGAGTCAAACGAAAAATGAAAGATTTGTTTTCACTTGCCCATGGACAAGTGCTACTCTTTGAAATACTTGCCCGACCCCTGAAAATGGTTGCCCTGGGCATTAGGCAATGGTATTTGTCTACCCCTGCTTACATAGAAAATTTGCCAGTTTTACTTTCGGAGGACGATTGGTCTTTTCTGGGGTACATTATAACAGGGGTTCACGTCTCCACCTTAAAAAACATCATCATATAACTGTATAATTGTTGCAAGTGGCATAAAATTCCATTTAATCAAATTAAATCAAATGCTTTATTACCAATCAAGGTGCCCCATTAAGGCAGAACAATTAGAATGTAATGATACATAACATAATAGATTAACATAACAAATTTGAAATAAAAAGTGAAATTATGATTTGTGTTACATTTATACTGATTTATACATACAAAAAAAAAAATCATAATGTAAAGGCAATGACTGAGATGTGGGAGGCACACTGTGACCTGGTAGAGGGGAGACAACTTGATTTCAATCCATTAAAAACCTACAAATTGAACTATGTGTCGTATTTTGTAAATGCTTTCAAGTTGTTGTAGTCATTAACTTTGCTAAATATCTTTGACAATTGTTGTTGTGTTTTACTACCTTCTTTGATTTTTAACTGCTAAATAGGTAGATTTTGGATACTTTTTAGTTCAGATTATGTAACGTAATAATTCAGGGTTAGATAATAGTGTAGAAGTAATATTTATAGGACTTTATTTACAATAAATCATACTGATGGTCTCATGGAGGTGTTTCAAGGAAGTCATTCTCTTCAATTTGCTTTGATATTTTAAACCAACAAATTGTTGATAGAAATTATCAGCTAATGACATGACCATTGTTTCCTCATGACATCAGCAATATTTGGAAACATGATGTTCGGATTGTTAACTCTTTGGAACAGTGCCCATTTAAATTCCCCATGTGATTCATGGATTTACATGTAAATTGATAAATTGGCCTTCATATAAAATTGTATAACATGAACATCACAACGGGATGGTTGTAAAACCAATTAAACAAACTATTGTTAATTAATATCCAACCTCCCTAAAGTGTTAGATGGATGAATTTTCAGAATTTTTCATCATAAATTAATTTTAGGACATAATGCTTCTAATTTTTTTTTTTTTTTTTGGGGGGGGGGGGGGATGTGTGTCACTTACACTAGAAATATTATTCAATGTACATTTGAATAATTAATTGGATTTTTTTACTGGGAGGGGGGTATCCAGAGTTGACCACATTTTGTCAATTGTGAAGAAATGTGATTAGATGCATGTTTGAATAATTTCTAAAATCACCAAAAAATCACAAAAAAAGGTTTATAAATACATGTACAAGTACATGGTACAACATTCAACTTAGTTGAAAAATATATTTATTTCATTTTTCCAACCTACCAAAAGAAATGTGAATTTGATATTTATTATTGATTATACCTCTCCTTTTTCCTCTTTAAAATAAATTATTTACACCTGAACATATTTTCAGTATAATTTACAAAGTACTTTTAAACTAATTTCCTACATATGATGTATCTACCAATATTTTCATTTCCTTCAGCAATCTCCCATAGACTCTGTGTTATTGAAAATGGCATTTATATTAGCTATAAATGAATTTCCTTATATTACGTCACACAATGATGTGGCTACATTCATCTAATGATCACACACCTAGATACTTCATTCAGAGAAACTCTATACTTCACTGTTCTACCTTGATCTTCTCTGTTCCTTCATAATGAGACAGATCATGTATAAGATGGGGTAATCAATTCCATTATTTTGTTTTTCAGTTTTAAAACTATGATCTATAAATATAACGTATGAACCCTTGTTATTGTCAATAGGGTTGCTGTTTGGGTGACAAGATAAATAAATATTCATGGCCCCCTAGCAGGCACCATTCTAATTATCTGTCATCCAAACGGCATCCATATTTACAGTAAATGCACTTTTACAAGCGTTCATTCACCAAATATATACATATAGTCAGATTCTTCCTTGCAATAGGCGACTAGATAAAACTAGCCTGAAAAAAAAACTAAATACAGTAAAACTGAAATGTAATGGACTCAGTTTGAATGAATTCATGCACATGACGAATCAATAGAAAATCACCCGACTGCACCTCAGTAATTTTTTAACTACAATTTAATAAAAAAATTTGTAACAATTTTTTTACTGTAACAAACCAATTTCCATGTCCATTAATGGCCCAGCCAACATCTATTATAGTGTAAAACATGATTAAATAAGTTGTGTAAAAATAACAAAAATATGTTTTTTGTTTTTACTTTCCAGGACAGTTCCTTCCCCCCCCTCCTATATGAACATACTTGTTAAGCCTGAATTTAGGGTTATTATTAATTTTCTTAAAGAATTGCATTGTAACTCTTCAGCCCACTTGGATATAACTACATAATGTATATAACAAATTGTCCTTATAACGAATTGAAAAATGGAAGTCCCTTGAAGTTTGTTATACATGTATGTGAGCTGTACTGTATGATGACTTGGTGTGTAGATAGAGCTCAGTAAGAAAAGAAAATATCATACTACTTGCACAGCTTCTCATGAACACAATCAACAGAATTTGTTGGGTGTCACCAACTAGTGAAAGGCTTGTGCACTCTATTTTTGGAAAAACTATTTTCAAAACAGTTTCAATGTCATTTCCGAAGGTTACATGTATGTATGATATTGAATGCTAATTTTAATTGTAAAACATTTTAACAGGTGGAAGCACAAGAGCTGGATTTGCCTGGTTGTCGTACATACATACATAAATACATACATACATACATACATACATACATAACATACATACATACATACATACATACATACATCCATCCATCCATCCATCCATCCACATACACACACACACACACACACACACACACAAACACACACACACACACACACACACACACACATATATTAAACATATTAAATTATATTTGTACAATGACCAGGTGTTTCCAGCTCCTGTGGGTGGAAGGGGGTTTGGCAAAATCAATCATTGCAATTTTATCACAGGAAAAAATACATGAATGTTAATCAAATGTAATAAACAATTGCTGGAAATTTACACAATTTTCAAACCACAAAGTGATATATGAATTGTAATGGTAAATGTACATGGTGTTTGTTTGCGGTACATTTAACCCCTTAGGTTTGGGGAAAAAAACATTGTCAATGAAAATCTTAACTTATCAACCCCAGAAAAACAATGGACCTGTCTGTAAATCATGGATTTAGACCCATCCAAATGTGTCTTTAGGGGTGAATGGGTGAACTCTACTATGGCCTTTGTTGAAACAGCTTGGGAAAACCTCTGCCATGGTCTTGTTTTAGACAGTGACAGGAAACTACCAAAATCGTGGTCTTAAAAAAAGCTTAACAACAAACTTTACCATGATCTTCAATTAAATACGATAAAACTACTGTAGACTTGTATAAAACATTGACTAAACAAAATATGACATATTAAACAAAACACCTTACAGAGAGGCAATTAATATGAAATGCAATCGTAGATAAAACATTAACAGAAAGTTTGTGTACTGGTAGGTTATTGACACCTGCATTTTAAGCATCATTGCTCTATTTCTTTATAGCCCAGATATTTAATGATAAATCATACTGGTCCCATAAATCTTGGTCCAGGTAGGAGACATACAGGTAGGAGACGTACATCTACAGCTGCCAAGACTGTCTACAATAAACTGATATTTAAATGTTTAGTTAGTCAGGTGATGATTGGTGTGAAGTAGACTGGCAGATCCAAGCTTTTACCTGACCTCGTTACATAAAGAGGCATATAGTTAAGTCTTTTTAGCTCACCTGATTTGTTCCTTAGAGTGACTGAAATTCATTGTTCTTTGTGTCAAGAAAAATCATTGAGGCACAGGAGAAAGACTCATGGGGTCATAAAAAGTCCCACCCTTTTAGGTACAGGAGAAAGACTCCTGGGGTCATAAAATGTGCCACCCTTTCATGATAAATGAAATACCTTGAAAACTGTATTAAGTGAAAAGAGAAACCTAACCTACAGCAAGGGCTTGCATTAGAGGGCTACTTGGTTTGACAGAGTCACCCTGCATCACTTAAAGTTTCTCTCTGTTAGCCGACCTATAGAAGAGTGTTACGCCTATTTAAGCATACCTGCATTTCATACTGCCTCTAAAGACGCCCAATCAACATCAGTCATGATCAGAGGGGCGTATGAAACTTATATTAGATTTGAAATTCTGAAATTTCACCACGTGTTGGAAGATGAAATGTCGACATTGGGCCCCTTATGTAGTTGCATTTTACTTTGCACATTTTCAAATTTCAACAGTACTTATAAGATAAGAAAATAAAATGCTAATATTTGTAAAATAACTAAAAAAGAAAGTTATTGTGATTTTCAATCCATACATCGTTAAATTAAGTTAATTGGTAAACACCAGGTGTTAGAAAATCCTTTGGGGTCAGACTTGGCTGTACCTATCAGAAGTGGTAAATTTTCTCGAAAACTACTGAGATCCCTACTCCCTGTATAATTGTTTTTCCTTTTTCTTGTTTCAAGTCTGTTTAAGGTTTTCAACTAAGAAAGGTGAACAGAGAGGAAGACAAACAGACTGAAGAGAACCCTCCCACTGCCCCTTGTTTTCTGAAAGCATAAAAATTGCATGCACGTTGATGTACATAAAAAAATACAATTAGGATATAACAATCATTCTATCTATTTATCTTCCCTTGGATTAATTGAAATATTTAAAATGAAAATCAAAAGGATAAATTGGTCTTCATCAAAATGGTTTTCCTGTCCAAAAATGGTACATGGTATGTGTCCATTACTGCAGGTTCCTTATGTTGTTACCGTAATCATTAAAAACACTAACATACATATATGCATGCCAGTGATGTTGCATCATCAACTATGTCAAAGTGACATTTCCGTATTCTGGTTCCATATTGTGCTAATTTGATACTAGTTGTCATCATCTCAAACCAAAATTAGGTATGTATCATTTTTGTTTTTATTTAGGGATAAAGGTCACATACTTCAGCAGCATGTTGATGCATGTGTGCTACCTCTGTTGTTACATCTGTCAAAATTATACATGTACATATAGCTGCAGCAGGAATATTTTAAAAAATGATTGCAGCTTGGGTATTTAATGGGACTTAAACTCCATATAGATATGTGTGTGTGTGTGTGTGTGTTTGTGTGTGTGTGTGTGTGTGTGTGTGTGTGTGTGTGTGTGTGTGTGTGTGTGTATACAGTTGTTGTACAGGGATTTGCAGTTGGGATATTGTAATGGGTCTTGTAGTTTGGGGATTTTGATGGTTCTTGCCATTGGTATATTGTAATGGGACTTGCGTTTGGAATATTGAAACAGGATTTGCATTTGGGATATTGTAATGGGACTTGCAGTTGGGATATTGTAATGGGACTTGCAGTAGCAATATTGTAATGGAACTTGCAGTTGGAATATTGTATTGGTACTTGCGTCAAAGATCTTGTAATGGGACTAACTTAAGGTATATGTATATTGTAATGGGCCTTGCAGTTGGAACATTCTGATCAGACTTAGCTTGAAGTAGGGATATTGATCTGAGACTTACAGTTTGGAGAATCCATACTGTGATGGTTCTTATGCAGTTTGGATATTGTGATGGTTTTTATGCAGTCCGGATATTTTGATGGTTCTTGCAGGTGGGATATTGTTATAGGACTTGCATAAATTAGGGATATTGCAGTTAAACATGCAGTAGGGGTATTGTAATGGGACTTGCATCACAGATAATTGATTTTTAACTGATATAGAAGATTCAAGTACTATAGTGGTTTTAGGGACATTTATTTCTAATTTGTTGTAGTTAAAATGTACGACACTTTGGAAATACATGCACATGTACATTTAGATAGTAATTATCAAATTGAATATCTATAAACTGAAGTAATGATTAATAAAAAGAACCCAAGGTTTGACTTAAGTTTTAAATTGTTTCCTGGTTCTGGGGATATTTCTAGGGTCACACGACTAGATTTATGAAGCTAATCAAATAATGCTGACGAGATTTTCATACACATACATGTGAAATGTAGTATAGATTAAAATGTAAATAGCAAATGCTGATCACAATTATTAATTGTCATCAGAACCAAGACTAACTTTTGGGATTTGTTTAAAGTTTCAATAGATTTCTAAAGTTTTACATGTATTTGCATGTACATATACACGTAGTTGTAGAGGATGGACGATTTTACAGATGTTCCCAGTACAATAAGGCTACGTCAAATTGATTTGAAGTTGGGCCACAAAAGTAATCTAAATATTGCCAAGCGTAATGAGACCACTGGTTGTCAGAATTCTGATTTAAGCATTACAGGTAGCATAAATTTAATTCTGTCAGCTTAAGAACAAAGCTGAATCATTGAAGTTAATTATGATAGCCCCATGTATAATAACATGTGCGTTGTATGTAAATATATATCATATCCTTGTGGCTATTACCATGACCTAATAATTTGTTGTGTGCTGTGCTTGTATTTTTTTCTGCCATCCACCGTTTTTCCTCAACACCATGAAGTCCTTTTTTTTTCATTATGTTTTAAATGTACATTTATATTTCTTGTCATTAATGGCAGACTATGTGTTATCCTCATGACCAATTTGTTAATATTTACAATTATAGTTTTAGGTTAAGCATTTGGCTCATGGTGGTCTGTTATATTAGCATCTCTTACCTGTTGTACATTGTTAACTTTGACACATTTTCAACTTCTTCTCAAGAACCAGTGAGTCAATTTTTACATTTTAAATCACTTTTAAATACACTGCAAAGTGCAGCATGACATTGGTTCAGCACAAAATAATTTCCATCCATCCATGTTTTTCATTATGTGGTGAGCCCTGCCTTATCTTTGTCTAATAACCTCATGCTTTGATTGCATTTAGGTTCTTCTTGTGACTTATGGACATTTTTATGTAATCCCATGGAGCAGGCCTGGCTCAGCTGGTAGCTTACACGACTCTTGATGCTAAGGTTGTGAGTTTGAGTCCAGCTGGTGGCAGATTGGTTTCCTGTCCCCTGGATGAGACAGTAAAAACTGAGGTCCCATGTCACAGTAGATGTTGGCACGTTAAAAAAACCCTCACTGCTCAATCGCCATAAGTGCAGAGCATAGGCCAAAATTTGAAGCCCTTCACCGGCATATGGTGACGTCTCCATATGAGTGAAAGATTCTTGAGTGGGACGTTAAACAACAACAAACAAATAATCTGACTGCTTCTCTGCCACTCCACATTAAAAGTCATGAGTGTTTCTGATGATAATGAATTTTGACTCCAACAGAACAACAAACACACCAAAAACACACCGAACACAGGACGAACACAGGTACACAGCAAAACCCCCAACATATACAGCATACATAACCCACCACGACACACCATACACCAACTAAAGCCACCACCAAAGAGCAAACGACCATCCAGCCCCCGAGAAGCAGAGAACCAGCCAAAACAAGCAGACCACCACACCAACCACCACACCAAACAAACAAACAACAAACAACCAACGCACACAAAAAAATCACCCAAACAACATACAACCACTAGACTACCAAAGACCACACCCTAAAAAAACAAACAAAAAACACCAAACACAAACAAACACCACTAATTCAACACAACAAGCAACACAAAACACCCAAACACAGCAGCACACTAGCACCAACATGCAGCCAAAATACCAAACAACCCACCAAACCACCCACACCAACACCAACCCCCCGGGCGTACCCACCACCGCCCCACACCACACCAATACCCATCCAACCACCATGACACACCCATTAACGCTACACACGACCCACACAACAGCCACACAACAAAACCATAACAACCCCCACAACCCTTACACGCCACACCCCAAACAACACATCTCGCAAGCCCCTACAAACCACAAGCCATCACGAAAGCCCCCAGAAACCCCCAGAAAAACATACACAACACAAGCAAACACAAAACAAAATAAAAACCAGGACCACCCGCACCAAACAAGCAACACCGGATCCACCACCACCTCAACACCACCACCAACCAGAGCTCACACACAGGCATAACAAACCACACAGTAACGCGAAAACCGACACAGCATTGACAACTAGACAAAAATAAGACACCCCAACAACACACACACACTACAACACACAATAACACTCCCCAACTCGATCCCCGACGCGCGAGTCCCTCCCCCCCCCCCCGACCCCAAACGTCCCCCCCCCAGCCAACCCCTCCCCCTCACCCCGTGCCCACCGTCCCCCCCGACCACTCCCCTACCCCCCCCCGCCCCCCCACCCCCACCCCCCCTCCCCCCCCCTACACACCTCCACCCCCCCCTACCCCCCCCCTCCACACACCCCCCCCCCCCTCACGCCCCCTCCAACCCCCCCCCTCTCCCCAAACTGCCCCACCCCCGAGCAAAAACCCGCCCCACCTGACCACCAGCACACCCCAACCCCACACACCACAAGCAACGCCCACACGAATACCAACAAACCACACTACATTACACCGCCCACACAAAGAACCACACAACACACTGACAAAAACAATAACCACGCCCTAAGTCAACGCTCCAACCCGCACCCCGCCCTCCCCACTCAACCCTGCACTTCGCACACACAAATACGCCCCCCGCCACAAAATCCCCCTCCTCTCCCTGTATCCCAACCTACCCCAACCACCCCCATCCCCCCCCCTCCTACCCATACAACTCCATCCACCCTTCCCACACCCTATTCCCACCACCACCCAAAGCCACTACCGCCCCCCCCAACCCCCACCACAACACCACCCCAATACACCCAGGGCGTAAACGCGTTGAAAAACCACCACCACACCACCCTCACACACGCCCCGAAAAACCAAGAACACACACACGACTACGACCCCAAACACACCCCCCCCCACCTTCCCCCTCCCCCCCCCTCCACCCCCCCGCACACCCCCCCCGCACCAACCCCCCCCCTCAGCTCCTCCACTTACCGCCGCCCCCCCAACCGTGCCCCCCCCACCCCACCCCAGACCACCCCCCCCCCCACACCCCCCGGGACTGCCCCCCCCCCCACCGCCCCCCCCGCCCACCCCATCCACAAAACCCTCACTGCTCAATCGCCATAAGTGCAGAGCATAGGCCAAAATTTGAAGCCCTTCACCGGCATATGGTGACGTCTCCATATGAGTGAAAGATTCTTGAGTGGGACGTTAAACAACAACAAACAAATAATCTGACTGCTTCTCTGCCACTCCACATTAAAAGTCATGAGTGTTTCTGATGATAATGAATTTTGATTTTTTTTTTTAGCCATAACATACAACCAAACCCATACCCCTCCTCCCCCCCCCTACCCCCCCCTCTCCCCCCTCCCCCCCCCAACCACCACACTCCCAATACACCACACTCAACAATTTTCAGTTATATGGTGGCCACCAGCTTTTAAGGATGGATGAGAGAACCTGGTTACAATATACCCAGGAAGAGGCAACCAGCCTTTTGCTAGTAAACTGGCAAAACTTTCTCAAAGAAATCAGCCTAGGTTCCAGCAGCACTGTAACCTGCGCTGACCAGAAGTTTTAATGATACTGAAAATTGGGGTACTATTTTACAGGGTGTACCCCTTACATCCCTGAGTATCTAAGTTGTAGGCTCTTTTCAATCATTTGAGACCAGTCTATTATGGCCTGAAGAGTTGAAAGGGTTACATGTAAAAACTGCATTATTACATGTATGGCACTCTATCTTCATCTTGTGATGTCTCTGTACAATTGTGAGGATTTCCTGGCTGACAACAAACCAGGCCATATACATGTAAATACATTCAGGCCACAAAATAACAGAAATCATCATAACCCATTTACAGATTAGGTAATACATGCAGGTTACTATAGCAATAATGACTAAAATATGAAATTCATTGAGAACAAAAAGGAGGTTACAATGTATATGATTTATTTTTGTTGTAACCTCCATGTAACCTGAATGATCGCTCCCGTGTCACTTTGTGGTCTGTACATTTTATATTGTAAATTGAAATCCAATCTTCAAGATTGGCAGATTCAGATGGACTGACATGTATGAATTTCATTTATTCTTTTAAGTTGACGTCACAGCATTAGTGCCGTATCAGTCGAACAACTACAAGACACATTTGTCATTGTCATCTGACTTATAAGGAATCAAAAAACGGGTTCAGATTTGTGGTTGCACAGTCACACAGAATATCTTTAATAAGCCTTTGTAAATTTTCCATTGGTTTTCAATTTTCATTTAATTTATTTTCATTAACAAGTGTCCCTTTATGAGTCAAGTTTCATATTTCAATAAGGTCACTATCTTATTTTGCATTTTGTTTTCATTACTGCAAAGAGGTGGTTGTGTACCACTTTTCATATTTCCTGTATTTCGTTCTAGAATAAGTTCATTCATGAAAATACACAAATCTCTGACAAGTGTTAGTCTTTTTTTTTTTTTTCTCTTTTTTTTTTTTTTTTTTTTTTTTTTTTTCGTTTTTTTTTTTTTTTTTTTTTTTTGTAATTGCTAACATGCTAATGAGTCATAATGATGAGATTTGCAGATCGTTGGGACTACATCTTTTTTTTCTGGTTTGAAGTTCCTGTTGAGTTCTGTCAAATTTTTAGTTTACGTCAGATATCAGGGCAACTTGACAGTGAACATGTAAACAAAATGACCATCCAGGAAATAAAGTTTATATAAATGGAAAAATTTGCAACATAAAAAAAATGTTTGGTCATGTTAGCATAATTTGAAGGTCATCGCATAATGTACATGTAGGTTAGATTGTAACACTTCAACGTAATAAATTACTCAGCTACCGGGAAAGATTTTGCTGTCTTCCTGAATGTTAATGAGTCGAGCAATCGACTAGCTTTAATATATGTTCCTGTGTATGTTATAGACCAGTGCTCTTTTCTTTTATTTCATTTCATTTCAGTTTTTTTTCTTGTAATGAATGAAAATAAATCAGGTGAAATTAATTAGAATTCTTATCATAGGTGAAAGTGTGTAAAGAGAAGCATAATGTTTTGAAAATGCTGACAACTTAACAAACACAATAACCAGGTTAATTAATGTTTGACACTGGAAATGACCTTTGACCTAATTTTGTCAGCAAATCCCTTGATATTATATTCTACCTTGATAATGTTTTCTGTAATTAAATTATATTTATTTTATTGTTTTACCATACATGTACATGTATATATACAATGTATATATATGTATATAGTGAAGCATGTTGTACAGAAGTTCAAAGTTTTTGAACATGTTAAAACCATTTCATCTATTTTGACAGTTTGAATTATTTTAGTGTGTGTGTGTGTGTGTGTGTGTGTGTGTGTGTGTGTGTGTGTATGTGTGTGTGTGTGTGTGTGTGTGTTTTGTACAAAATATTCAAGTTGTTTCGTACATGTAGATGCAGTATTTACCCTTATCCCACCACATTACATTGACTGAGTCAGCCAGCTACTGCTGCATATGTATTACAATGTATACACACCACTGCCAGATCAAAACTGAATTTTTATCAATTAGAACTGGTCACTTTAACTTGTAATTGTGTGTCAAATTTGTGTAAACTGACCCATATATCCATATATAATTTTAATAAAAATGATTGCAATTAATGTTTTTGAAGTGTTTTATTTTATTTTTAGATCAGTTATTAATTAACAGTTAAATTTGTAATTTCTGTGACCGTAGTTGCTTTCCATGACTCGGCATGAGTGAAACTGATGCCGCCAATGTCCGACATTGTGGCTTTAGTTGCTCGCAAAAATTAATTAAATTTGAGACAGCGATTTGTTTCCTAAACAAGATTCCCACATTGTATTTTTAAACAATAAATAAAATCTAAAAGATAACCATTGCCAGGTACATACCACGCAAGTCCTTGTGTCACAGTGAACTGAGGGTTTACCGGTAGCGAGTCAATGTTGTTTTAGTCGTCCTCATCAATGCACAGAATAATCCTATTGGTCGGTGACTTATCCATAGGAGTTTTCTGTTGAATTTACATCCAAGTCTCCTATTTCAAATCGGAGGACTTTGTATTCCTCCGCGAGTTGTAACTACTGAAATATAGCTCCAAATTCCATTATCGCACAGTGAACAAAGCGATGCAGACACCATTTGTAATACTTTTCGTTTTCTCGGAAAGCGAGATTCTAAAGGTCGTTTAAGTCCTTCAGTTTTTATTTTTAGTTATAAAAGTGTGTCAGCCAATCAGATTAAAGATTAATCTATGACGTGTCCGTATCTTTTTATATTCACCAATGGTCTTTTACATAGGATTCTGTGGTATTTATAGCGTACTTGGAAATCGTATATTGACGTACTTGGCAGTGAGCGCAGGTTTATAAAAAATCTTATATTGACATGTTTGGCAGTGGCAGAGGGTATTGTAAAATCGTATCTTGACGTGTTTGGCAAGATAAGGGTTAAGGGGCCACTCAGATTGACATGCAAAAATGGTCTTTTAAGATAAATGTGGCTATTCCCTTAAAGGTGGTTTGTAAGTTGTCTTGGGGAGGGCATGTGGTCTAATTCCTGGTTCATCATAAAGTTTTCTCATCCACCTTTAAGAAATGGCTGCCACCGTATAACAATTTTTAGTGTGGCGTTAAAAAACATTGAAACTAAAACCCTCAAAGGTGCTCTTTCACAGATTGCTAGATAATAGAATAAAAATTCATTTTTATGTAAACTTGCATTTTGGAATTTGGTATACGTGCTAAAATGTTTTTGCTGGCTATTTTACATAACTTTTCTCGTAGCCCAAAAATTCTAGAATTGGATGTACATGTAGTAGTGACGACTTGTACAGTTGAACCCTGTTACATTTAAATACTGCTTTACTTGAAATGATTTTGATTCCCTGGCAAACTTTATTTGATACCACTATAACCTGGTTATTATGAAACCAATGTTTATTTGAAAGAATGATTCATTCCCATTTGACTTCAATATACCAGGGTTCAACTGTACACCACCACACTGGAACCTAATCTGATTTTATGAGAAAGATTGCCAGTTTACATGCAAAAGGTTGGTTGTGTCTTCCCAGCTACTGGCTGCCACCTTATGACTGAAAAATTGTCTAGCCTAAAACAACATTCAAAATTCTGAAACTTCGTATGTGTTCTTGATATATTTACATTTGTCCATTGTACAATATATGAACTGTTTGAATTTAAAATGCAGAATTATAAGGTTTCTAATTATCTATATGTATATTACTTTTATTTGATGTGCGGGAGTTATAAGTTGTGCCATGCCTATCAAGAACATATACATTTAACTGCCATAAACATAAGTTTACATAAAAAAATGAGTTGACCTTACCATGGCTAGTGATTTTCAGATGGAATTTACAGCTGTTTCCCCTATCAAAATTATGTCTAGTTTTACTCCCAAATTAAATTATTTACCCAATTATGCTGAAAATGTACATGCAACTGACACATAGTACTCTGGTTAGGGAGACAGTCTCTTAAATGAGTGTTTGGACTTATTTACATGTAATATAAATTTGTACATTATATGTATCAAGAAAATTTTGGGAGACTGAATGTTAATGGTCGTAAATATTAAGTAGTGTTTAGGCAAGGTTCCACTATTATCTTTTGAAATTTTCCTAATTAAGAACAAGGCTACACCTTTGAATTTGTCCAATAAAAATTTCTGCTTACTTAGTTACTACCTGAAAGTCTGTGAGGGACTATCTTTAGGTGGGGCCTCCGTGGTTGAGTGTTAGAGCATTGCGCTTTAAATCACAAGGCCTCTCACCTCTGGTCGAATCCTGCTAGGGCCATTTCAAATTAAGTGGGAAAGTTTGCCAGTTTTCTTACGGAAGGTCGGTGGTCTTTACCCAGGTAACCAGGGTTTCTCCTCCACCAATAAAAACTGGACACCATCATATGACTGAAAAATTGTTGAGTATGGCGTAAAACAGAAAATCAAGTCAAATCAAATTAAATCGACTATATTTAAAAGACACACTACATGTGCATATGTACAGATCTATCTCTATCTATAGATGTGCGAGTCATACATTTACACTGCTAGGAGTTAAACATGTATCTCTGATACCTGCATCTGTCTTTTCTGCAACATCAATTGAGTTTTGATGTCTTCAAGCACATAACATTATATCTACAAATGTATTATCCTTGAATTCAGTAATCTAGTCTTTTTAAAGCCTTCTGAAAAATTATGAAATTTTCCTTCAAAGAAAGAAAAGCATTAAAAATAAAAAATATATAATAAATTTGAAATCATTAAAAAAAAAAATCAGGGCAAAATAATGAGGAGCCTTTGAATTAGATATTATGAAATCAAGATAACACATTATATTTAATTCAACATACATGTAACTGGAGAAAAAGCATTATTTTAGGTCATACATGTAGATCAGAGGAACAAGAAAATAAATTGTTATGGTCCGACTCTTTTGAATAGCTTATCTGAAGGGAGATAACTCTTACTGCAGCTTTAAAACAAAAAGATGGCTAAAGACTCTTTAGAGCTCTCTCTAATTATTTTTTTGTCTTTACAGAGTCTTCAAAAACATATATATTTTTCATGTATTTAGCAAACCTGTTCAAAAGGGCCAGGCGAGCTTCATGTATTGCCAGGGCCCAATGTCTATTTGTCATCCAGCCTCCATTGTTGTCTAGTCTTTCCATTTAAATAATTTATAAAAAATCAAGAGATACAATGAAACCAAATTTGAAATGGAGCTTGATTCTAGAAAGCAATTTCAAGTTTTCAAAGAAGAAAGGTTTAGTACTGAAAGGGACTCAGAGGTTTAGTACTGAAAGGGACTCAGAAGGGTTAAAACTTGGTATCTCTCTAAAAAATCAGTCGTATGTTTTCTGACAAATATACAAATTTGGACCTCTTGTATATTGATTCATCTGTTACATTTATCCTTCCTATATGGAATCAGAAAACATGCCCAGTGTTAGTAAGTGGGAGAAATCCTAGGGAACAATAGGGAGCAATCCCAGGAAACAATAGGGAACAGTGCCAGGGTACAATAGAAAGCAATCCCAGGATCCAATAGGGAGCAATCCCAGAGATACATTATAGAAAACAATCAAAAGCTTTGAGGGATAAGAATTATGTATGTGAGTGGGAACTGATTTTATCATGCACGGTTGTTATTAACTTCAGTATTTATCATTTTATCTCATTTTTGCAGATCTCCAAGGCTGAAAGACATAGACAGAAGTAGTGCAACACATATGGCGGTGACAGTGGGTAGTGTTACAGTTGTTATTACAGACTATAAGCCAAAAAAAGAAAGACGGACTTCCACAGAAACACACAGTAATGTTGTCTCGGACAGCAGTGATACTTCTTCGCATGGCTTACTTAATAACCATGACGACGAAGTGATGATGGACAACGGCAATCAGT
Organism: Atrina japonica; assembly: GCA_030159075.1. Lineage (NCBI taxonomy): Eukaryota > Metazoa > Mollusca > Bivalvia > Pterioida > Pinnidae > Atrina > Atrina japonica. Next base: position 985,929 of record BROG01000076.1, on the reverse strand, counting down.
GACCAACAGTTCTCATTGTTATAGAAGTTTTCATGTTGGTGCATATCATACACAGGGATATGAAAGTGTCATTTGTTTCAGCAGCGACACAACTCTTCATGCATTTTGTGATACAGGGATGATCCCTTAGCAAACATTTTGTGTTGACATGACATTGATCAGCAACACTAGTGTATTGGACTCAGAACACTTTTAGAAGGGTTTTGATGATGTTTATAAAGATCTTCTTCACCCTAAAGGTGCAGTTGAACATGTCCATCACAGCATTGTGATGTAAACTCCATTGATTTTAAGGAATGGATTTGTTACGGAATCCACAACTGTGTTGAACATTGGATCAAGCTTGCAACAAATGTGATTCAATTTAAAAATCAAAAAGTTGAATTAAAGACGGCATTGTTTGATATGATGTGTGTGAAGAAATGTTTATGTGTAATGAATTTAAAAACAACTTTGACATCATCATTGTATTACATAGATGGATATTTATTTTATACATTTGTGTGACTATTGAGCATGTCTGTCTGTCTGTCTGTCTATTTGTGGTTTTGTCATATACCACTAAGCTTTCAAAACTAGACAGAATCAAATGGCTCATCAATTGAACATGTGTACATGTACATTTAATTCTATAAAACAGTCAAAAGCAGATTTCAACTTTCACATTTTTTTCACTTCACTGTTTGATTTATATGGACTGTAATGCCTCTGCCATTTAATGGATGCAATGAAGGGTTACTAACAAGTCTTTGTTATAAGAATAGAGGAGGAAAATTGGGGATTCTTTTAAATATGTAGTTTCTCCATTCCATCCCCCAACTTTAAATTTTAGCTAAGTTCAAGTTTGCTGTATAAGAATGTCCTATGATCCTTGATTGCTATGCACACTGGGTCAATTAACTTACATATATGTGCGCCAAAAGTCTAGAGACATTATTATTTTTTACTAACCATACTATATAACTTATTGCATTTCAATAGCAATTTACTGTTAAACCAAAAAATAAGTACAGTATTATCATATATTCTGATTTGAATTTTCTGAATTATAAATTAAAAGATTTATCTATATATCTATACAGAAAGTTTAATTTTTGTGATGAAAACTCCCTAATATAATTAATATTGTGACATCTAATTTTTACTTTCTGTCAAATCTTTAAAATTACTATTTAAAAAATTACATCCAAATAAACCGTGTAAATTGGAAACATTCTCTGTTTAACGATAAAAATCATATTGAAATGTGATATTTAAGAAATGGCTTCACATTTTGTTGTTGTTGAAAAAATGTGGTTTTATATGAAATATAAAGTAATAATTAAGTGTCTTTAGACTTTTGGCTCATCTCTGTACCTGTTAAATGGGATCCAGTTGCCTTTTACCTTTTTTAAATTACTTGTATGTTTTACCAATCATTGAATTTATTTTGGTGCTAGATATAATTATAATATTCAGTATGCAATGGGTAAGAAATGACTTTATTCAAGTAACTCCCAATGGATTTTTTTTCTCAGAAAATCCTGAATCTGTCTTTGATCACACAGTATTTACCCTATAGCTAGGCCATACAGAAAAAGAATTAAGAAAACTGCAAAATTTTGATTTTTTACCTAAACGAACATTTCCATCCAAGTTCTGACTTTGTCCTCTTTCAATTGGTCGTTAATATGTACATGTACATGTGTGTAAAAATTCACTGATATACAGATTTAAAAAAACAATTCCTCTTTGACTTCAATATATCCAGTCATACCTGGATATATTGAAGTCAAAGAGGAATTGTTTTTTTTTTCCAAATAAACAGGATTTCAAATTTAAAATAACCAGGTTATAATGGTAATGAAGACATTTGACTGGGTCATGAAATCATTTCAAATAAAGTTGGATTTCAATGTAAGGTGGTTCAATATAAGTGGGGTCTACTGTTTGTTTAGATATTGACCGTAGATCTGAAGTTCTATGGTTACATTTGAAATCTAGAAGGTGATAGTATATGTTTTTTTTTTCTAGGATGTTACAGCATGTGTCATGGAAAGAAATACTGGAAATGGATTAAGACTGTTTATACATATGTACATACATATTTTCCATATTTGTCGTATAAAGTCATCCTTACTTGTATCAAACATTTGCTGCTACCCTTGAGTAAATTCATGATATTATCTTTTATTACAGAAAATTGTCATATCATATAAATCAAGCCAGTTTTACTTTCATGTTTTAGTAATATATTGTCAAGCTCATTGTCTGAATTACATTGTATCTGGAATGATCTCAACATTTTAACACATATGTTAAATATTAAGAAGAAGTATATAATTGTATGTTTTTTTAATATTCTTATAAACAGGTGTAAATGCTAAGAAATCTGTTATGAAGACCTGGTTTTCTGACAAGGTTAGGTCTCTCTTCAAAGTTTTACAACCAATATCTTATATAATGTTACATATTAACATAGGTAGTTTGTATTATGATAAAATTTTAATCAGTTTTTGGAGTATTGTACAAAGTGTTCATTAATATTGACACACAGGTCTGTTCCACTTGTCTTTGAAGTTATGTGATTTTACAATTTAGGGATATATTCTTCTGAAATGGAATTTAATGGAACCAGTTGTTTACTTGAATCAGTATCATCTCTTGTACAAGAATTTCAATGCAGATTAAAAAAAATGAACAGAAACTGGCTGTAAGATCTTGTGTGTTACATGTGTAAGTTTTGTTGGCAAGTAAGGAAATTTTTGTGTTGTTTCCTGTATATTCTTACTACAAAAAGCAGTCCCAAATGTGTATTAGAGAAATGTGCTGCTGTAATTAATTGCCTTGTTCAAGGACATTACATAAAAGACTTGAACTTGTGACATCTTCAAGGGCACAAAATCTTATGTCTGTAACACAACTTGAACTGATGACTTCTTTAAGGGTAAATATCTAGTGTCTGTGACACGACTTGAACTTGGGACCTCTTCGAGGGACAAACATGTAGTGCTTGTGACACACCTTGTACTGATGACCTCTGTAAGGGCAAATCCTATAGTGTCTGACCTTTTGAAGGACTTAAAACAAGATATTCAGTGTTTCTGACATATCTTTTAATGGTGACCAAAAACATGAAATGTGTAAGTGACAGGGTTTGAACTTGTGACCATGTCAGGGACATAACATGGAACTTTGCCAAAGATGAGGCTTTAATTGGAGGCCAATTGAATATGCTACATGTATAAACATGTAGTACATTTACCTGTGACAGGTGAGTCAGAAATTCCACTGTACATGTAATATTAAGCTGTACATGTATACCCTGAAAGACATACATGTAGGCTAGGATCTGAACTTGTACTGAATTTTTATATGCCTATCTATGATGGACGTATTATGGTATACCATTATCAGTGAGTGTGTCTGTGCATGTCTCGTAATAACTTGAGTTTGCCTTTACAAATTTATTATCTTTACACAATGTTTGGTTCATTCCATGAAGACTAAACATGTTTTGATTTTGGGACAATGGGACTTTAAAAAAATCTTTGAAATTTATAAAAAAAATTGACATGTCTGACAATAAACCAAGTTTGCTTTTAGGAGTCCATACAAAATTTTCACAGAATGTTTGGTACCATTAAGGCTAGGCACCTTTCAGTTCTTACAATTTAAACTTTTGTTGTTATTATCTCTTTGAAATATGATAAAAATTGGACATGTTAGACAATAAGTCAAGTTTGCTTTCACAAATCCTTTTAAAATTTCAAACCATCTTTGGTTTCCTGTAGACTACGCATCTTTTTATTCTTGGAAATTTGGCTTTTTACCGTGACGGAGTTCTGGCACTTTATTCATTAAAATTCAATGAAAGTTTCAAATGTTTAACAATAAGTTCCTTACGGTATCTTTGCATAATGTTTGGTTCCGTGAAGACTATGTTCTTTTCTATTCTTATATTAAGACTTGCCATTATAGATAAATGGAAGGTTATTTGATAAAATTCATTTAAAGATTAGATGCTATGGATGTATTTTGTATTTATTTATTTATGAATAATGATGTAAAACATTTAATTTTATTAAACAGCAGCACCCATTGAAGGTAGCTGCATGATTTTGTTAAAATGTATAAAAAGTAAATGTTTTTAAGCCAGGGAATTAAAAGTACAGAACTGTCAACATGAAAATATATTCATTTCTTAAGAAAAACATATAATATATGAATGACCAAAATCAATTTTAGCAACTTTAGAAGGTGTAGATAAGGTTGAAATATTTGTCATTTATTCCTGAATTACATCACTTATAATAAAATGTCATCTCTTTTAAGTCTTGAATAAACAGATGTACCTGTTATATACACTGTTTTTGTACATCCTAACATGTATTAACAGTCTGTGATGTCACTATGATGAGAAGTTTTTTTATGCATTAAAATAGAGATAAGATAGAATTAGCCAGTCTTGTACAGTCATATACACAATACAGTGAAATCTTGTTATCTCAAAATTCATGGAACTGCCCATATTACTTCAAAATATCCAGAATTTGAGATGACAGAAATTTTTAATTCTTTCTATTGGACAATGAATAAACTTACTCAAGCTATTGATTAATTTAAATTGGATTAAACTGATTATTATTTCTGTTTTACCTCTGTAGGAGTGAATTGTTAGTGTTTTTGCTAGTAAACAGGTTAACTAATTACCATGCCTTTTCTAAAAAAGTAAATTTTTGACAGTGAAAGGTAATTGCAAGATAAAAATATTTTGGGTTTATAAATTTACTTTGACATAAGCTAAATTTCGAAATAAAACTATATGATATGTGTCAGAAGTAAAAGTAGTAAAAATGTATAGTAAAAAATATTAGCTGACCATTCAACTTTGACATAACCAGAATTTTGACTCATCTGATTTTGACATAAAGAAATTCCACTTTACATGCATACATACATATACATATATGTGTTATTACCCTTACACACACATATACATATAATTAATTAAGGGTAATCAGATAAAAAGAGACTGAGTCACTTACTGACAAATTAAACAGCTGTGTTATGAAACTTTCTGTTCTTATTTTTAAAAATGCTGTGTAAGCAGAATTTTTAGCAAGGATTTAATTTTGGCATAATTAGCAAGATTATTGAGAAAGCTAAAATTGAATTTCGCTAACAATTCATCATGCATCGTAGGTAAGAGTTATCAGTCACGAATGGTATGAAACAGAGGTAGCAGATGGTATTTCCAATAAAAGTGACTAAGTGACTATTTAAGATATATCCATTGGCTGCTAAATGGCTCATGATACTACAATTATTTACACAGCAAACCAAACTTCTTTAGAAAACAATACAATATATAATATTTTTCAATAATAATCAGTGGCTGTGTGGCTGTCATCTGATTGTACAAAATAATTAGGATTTACTGTTCTGACTATTGTTCTGCTGTGTAGATAAATTATAATGTAAATGAATGTTGAAGGTTTTGTTTGGAATCATAAAATCGCTAAAATTATTTCTTGCGAAAATTTCTTGTCGCTAAAATCATTTTCCATTTCTTCAGGACTAAAAAGATAATTTGGGTCTTGCTAAATATTTCACTTATTTAGTGTATCTGGTAATATTTTGGCACCATGATGTCGTCAAGGTGATATCAAACAGAAGGTCATGGCCATTTCAGTCTCACTGTGTGTGTGTATGTATGTGTATATATATATATATATATATACATGTATATACACACACACTCACATACATACATACAACATGCATACATACACACACATACATATATACATGTATATACAGTATAATATTTTTGTTGTTTTTTACTGCTTGTGGCAAATTAATTTTATACGTACATGTACACATTTTCAGTTTTTAAAGCAAGTATATGTGTATGCTGTATTGTGTTGTGGATCAAATGACAGATATACCTATATCTAGCTGTCAAGTCTGACATCCTTTACGTTCTCATACTATGAATTTTTCCCAACACAAACAAATGACACATATGATATCTAAATCATGAAACCTTTTCAGGTAGAGTTAATTTGATTGAATTATAAGAGTAATAAAGTCGTATGAAATTGGTATATATGTATGATATATAGTATGCTTGTTGATATATGTTTCCAAAATTGTTGAGCTGAAGACCTTTGTTTGTGTAAACAAAGTTACATACGTGAAATTTTAGTATATTTATATATTTGACAAAAGTACATAAACGTGATACTTTGATGCGCATTATACAGTGTAACTGGTATATAAAGACCCCCTAATGGACACAAGAAATCTAGTGTTTATAGGATGGTGATCTTTATATGGAAAAACACCGGCTTTGTTTACAACATGGGCGCAGACATTTTGGACACCCAAAGTTGTGCGGAGGGTAAAATGAGCCCAGCGATCTGATTGGTCATTAAATGAAAAAATTAGTTTTGCCATTAATAAGTGAAATAAACGTGATAAAAAAAGATACATGAATATTGGTAGTACTTTGGAAATTATAGGGTTGACGGTTGAAAATTGAAAGGGAGGGGTCATATGAGAATAGATATTTTCCTTTGGTGCGGATTACTACGAGTTGTAAACAAGTGAAAATTTGAAGTAAAAATGCAACGGCAACCTATACTTTTGATTGCAAATTTTGTTATCAAAAAATATTGATCTTCCACCACAGGGTACTTATTTGACCCAGATATAATAAACATGGGGAGTGACAGTGACCTGAAGTTTTGTAAAATTAGCATTGAGGCCTATGGGAAAATATTTGGTGGTGTCTGTCCTATAGAGAAATTCACATTTGACACATGTAGGCTGGATGAAGCCTTAAAGTAAGCCATTTCTCTCATTTTTATCACCTAAATTGCAATTCATTCACTTTTACTCATACTTTTAACAGATCTGAGGGTCTATATGAAATGGGGCACCTGTTGGGGGTCCACAAGGTGCAAATTTAATAGGTGTGCTGCCTCTACACACATTATTATGCATTTGTTGCATATTGAGATCTCTTAATTTTATCAGTATGTTTTATATTACACCTAGAACTAATATTTTATCATTTATTGGTCAAAATTTCATCTGTTCTTGGAAAATTTCAAGTATACCCCCACCCTCTCCTACAAACATGCACATGTTCTTTTATAAATAAATCATATAGTATGGTTATGCATAGTGACTAATTTTAGCAAGATATTTTGGAAATGATGTTTCTATTGTAAATTTTAACTCATTTGAATTAAAATCAGACCTTTTTGAGGTAAAGACTGGTTGATTTTCTTTTTTTTAGGGCAAAATCTACATATTGGACCATGTCATTTTACTCATGCAGTGTATTTTGTACCTTTAGTTGTTATATGTACTGTATCTGAAGGGTAAAAACCATCTCATTTTTATGAAAATTGTATTAAACTGCATTTTAGCATATAAATCTCATCAGTAAAATATTTTATCATGCCATATACACTGTAAACAGTATAAAAATTAATTTAAATACCACCACCCCCCCCTTATGCTGATCTGTACACAAGAATTTCCATATTGTGGTTAGGTCATACTGTGTTAACTTTGGGTAATAAAATTTGTAAATAAAAAATTTCTTTAGAAATAGGGCGTTTTAACATTTTTTTCATAATCTATCAACATTTTAACCTGTAGAAGGAATATTTCAATTTTTTAAATCTAGCAAATATTGTCCAATAAGAGATTTTTATCTAATTATCATACTCAAGTACCTGTAAAGATAATTATAAAGTATCAATTATATATTTTTCTGTATTAACGCATCTAATATTCATTCAAGTTGCATGTTTTCATAAGTTTTCAAAATTTTCAGTCATGCATTTTTTGTTTGAATTACATTTTTTCACCCTCCCCCCTCCAGCAAATGTCACTTAACACTCTCTTGGGGTTATACCAGACAAAAATTAACACCTGATATTGACTTTTACTGGTTTCAAAACTTAGTATAATTAAAATTTGACTTAATTTTTCACCTGAAACAGAACTATACATATGTCATGTCCTTTTAAAAGCAATTTGACTATCATTTTGCACCATTTATGTGTCAGTCATTTTAAAGTCAGACTCAGTTATCTGCCCTCTGTATTTAATTACTTTACATCATGAGACTGTAATTAAGGGATGAAACAAAACATGGACATGTCTGAAAATGATTACATAACATATTTTTTATATAAATGAACACAATAAGTCTATTGAAATGTGTTGTATGTAAGGGTATCCCCTCCCAGAAGATTTACACTTTTTTTAAGGGTGCACTTCATTCCTTGTCAATAAAAGCAATTTGATGATATAAAAAATGACATGGTTTACTATTAAGTGAGCTTCAGAAATTCTTCTTTACTTCTGGTGCCTAATTGGTTCCATGCTCATTAAGCAATGATCCAAATTTTAAGTTTTTGTGAAGAAAAATGGTATATTTTGTCACTTTTTCCATTATTAAGGGGTACCTTCTACCCTTATTTGATATCATGGTCAATATTGGTCAATAATGGTATGAAATCATTCAAAATAATGAAATTATATGTGTTACAAACAATTCTGAATGAAAATCATGAAAGAAAAACAGACAAATTCTTCATATAATGCATTTATTTGTTAATATCAATGAATGGGATTGAGAGGTAGGGGTGTGACACATTATAGACTGTGTTTCTCTTCATGTTGGGTTCCCATCCTCATTATTAAGGGGGCTTGGTGTACAGTTAGTGAGATTTCCAAAAAAAATGCAAAATGACTATTTTTGGCAATGTTTTGGATAAATCTATAGGAAAAACACCGGCTTTGTTTACAACATGGGCGCAGACATTTTGGACACCCAAAGTTGTGCGGAGGGTAAAATGAGCCCAGCGATCTGATTGGTCATTAAATGAAAAAAATTAGTTTTGCCATTAATAAGTGAAATAAACGTGATAAAAAAGATACATGAATATTGGTAGTACTTTGGAAATTATAGGGTTGACGGTTGAAAATTGAAAGGGAGGGGTCATATGAGAATAGATATTTTCCTTTGGTGCGGATTACTACGAGTTGTAAACAAGTGAAAATTTGAAGTAAAAATGCAACGGCAACCTATACTTTTGATTGCAAATTTTGTTATCAAAAATATTGATCTTCCACCACAGGGTACTTATTTGACCCAGATATAATAAACATGGGAGTGACAGTGACCTGAAGTTTTGTAAATTAGCATTGAGGCCTATGGGAAAATATTTGGTGGTGTCTGTCCATATATAGGTTGATTTGTACACAAATGATACTATTGGGGACAGCAAAAACAGTCTTTATGACCAGGTGATTTTTATACACAGGTGGTCGCTAATTCAAGTTTTACTGTGTAATGATTATACTGAATAAGAATTTCAATATTTCCATCTACAAGGCTAATTACCTTGTCTGTAGTACAGTGGAACCTCGCTATTGAGACCATCTTTCTGACTGACTCAAAGTGGTCTGATTAGTGAGGTGGTCTTTTGTGTGAGGTTCTGTACTTATTTAGTTATTTATCAAGAGACTGGAAATGCAAGGTAGTGTCCTGAGCAGGGTTGTCTTTAGATGAGGTTCCACTGTACTTGTATCTATTTATAGTACTCATTACATGGATGGAAATTTGTTTTGATAATTATAGATAGAAAATCATTTAATAATGCATTCTGATTGGCTTAGAATTTTTATTGTTGTTAATTTTTCAGGAATTTAAAGGAACATTATCTGTGTTGTTTTCCTACTTAGATTGATATACAATAACAAAAAAAGAGATATACACAGGCATAGAAATTCTTAAATTCCCAAATATTTTCTGAAAATTGCTTTGGAAATTCAGTTTGATAATCATTCATTAGCAATTGATTAATTCGACTATTTGTATACATGCATACGACACTGGACCAGTACTTGTTTTCACAAAAGACATAAGAATATAAGAATTTTTATGCCAGTGTTCTTATTGGCCGGATTGTGAAAGAAAATCCGTATTTTGAAATGTTGAAGTCATTCTATCCTGCTTCAACAATTTGGTTTAGTTCCATTGTGGGAAGACTATTGATGAAACTTTGAAACTTCTCCTGTAAATAGACGTTGATTATAAAATCGCAACCTTTGTTTTTGAATTTTGGTAGGATCAAAATAGTAATGAAGATGGGATTTGGTTTAGTATAGAAATGTATGGTTAATTTTGAATATTTCATTATAATTTGAAAGCAGTATAGTTTGAAACAATTTAACAATATATTTACTTCTTCATTATGCTAAGGAATATTCATTGATGCACATTGGAGTCCATGGGGGTGTACTCCACCCCCTTAAATTTATATTTTTATATAAACTGAAAACTGTTCATATACTCACCCTAAACCATATGTTATTTTGATTATTGAGAGATACATTCAGTGTGTTTACAGTGGGACTCCTTTGGGTATTGCCCCACCCCTGAAATATGTATTTATACTTTTAACATAAAAGCTGCTCATATCCCCACCCTTAAACCATATATATTCCTGATACTCATATATAGAGGCATTCTGTGGGGAATACAGGGTCTTTGAATGTACTGTCTCTACCCCCACAAATATTTTTTCCCTAATAACTTGAAAACCATTATATTCACACACACACACACATATATATATATATATATAAGGGGTCATGCCCCACCCCCAGAAATTTGTTTTTTATTTATAGCTTGAAAACTCTTCACACCCCTACCCTATACCTTTTACATTCTTGACCTTAATTGGAAGAGATATATATATATATATATGGGGGTTCTGCCTCACCCCGTTTAGTATATATTTGAACTAATGTCCTGAAAATCATTCACATCCCCACCCCCAAACTATATATATTCTTGATTCTTATTGAGACACATTCTTTGGTGTATATGGGGTCTATGGATATACCGCCCCACCCCTACAAATTAATTTTTAGCTTATAACTTGAATACCACTCCTGGCCCTATCCTTAAAACACAAACATTCTTGTTTCTTTTGGAAAGGCACATTTAGTGATAAATAAGGAAAATCCCTACCTCCTGAAATTAATGTTTTTTATTCATAACTTGGAAACTATTCACATCCCCTAACCCTGAAGCATAAATATTATTGTTTCCTATGGAAAGGCACTTGGGTGTTGTGCCGTACCGCCTTAAATCTTATTTTCAATTTCTGTCCATACTACGACGCATTCTAACAGTACCACCTTTAGCATTTTCTTATTTTAACTACATTGTAGTTAAAAACGAAATAATTAAAAAAAAAAGACCAGCTAATGCCCCTTTAAAAATATATGCTTACTTGGTCATTCTTACATTGTATTTAAACTTCTAAAAAAAAAAAGAAAAAAAAAAACCAAAGTCTGTGATTTGACATTTTTCAGAATAGGTTTTATATAGCGAAAACACTTATATAATATCAAGCATCCTAGATGGTTTAGCACCTTGTCACACACGTGCATCTTAATTAGTGATGGAATTTTGAAACCTGTCTTGATAGACCGTTCCTTCTGCGATGAATTGTGGCCTTACAAGACAGGTGGTCTCTCAAATGAGGTTTTATCTAACGATAAGTGGTTTTTTGTTCAGAATATGGTCTCAAAGACAGGTTCCACTGGATCTCGGGGAATGTTATTTTTCAGTATATATCAATATTTGTCTATTTAAAGTAAAGAAAAAGAATATCATTGAAAGAGCAGCACTAAAGATGAAATTAAATTGTTGAATAAGGATGCTTTTAAAATTTGATGCCTTGATATTTTCAGGATATATATATATATATATATATATATATATATATGATATATATATATATTATTATATATATATATATATATATATATATCGGCACTTAGTGTTTTTGCATGAAAGTATATAAAGTAAACGTTTCAGCAACATAAATTTAACCCTTAACTCATCAACCCCTGAAAAACAATGGAATCTGTAAATCAATGACCTAGACCAGTCCATATGTGACTCTAGCTTGTGAATGAGTTAAAAGGCTTTCAAGTCTCGTGGTATTTTTGTCCATGCTGCATTTATTTTAGTTCTTGTGAAAATATTCAATGCTCTTCATATATAATAGGTTTTGATAAATTCGCGATTTTTGTGTTTGTGTCAGTGATATATCTACTGTGATAGAACAGAAATATGTTCATTTTAGTTGATAAAATCACTGCTTAAATCGGACATGGATTGAGAACAACTGCGACAATATCCGGATGATTGTTTAAATGACAGCGTAATGTTTCTTACATTTCCTATAAATAACTATTTACCGTCTTAGATGACTTAACCTGAATGCCTTAAATGAACTAGAACAATTAATTGACTGAAGAAGTAATCACACATTAATTTTTACAGCGTTTAATGAACTTATACACAAGACACATCTGTATTAATGAGATAACGTTTCTAATTATAGAATTGTGATGTAATGATTGGCCTAGTAAGAGGTACCTAGTTTTATTCAGATTTACAATTTTATAAAAAAAAGTGTGTCAAATGATGAAATATCAAATATGTATTTGAGTTTGAATGCAGTTTCATATTTTGGCATGGTAAATACTGGGGTATGTTCGAATGGTTACGGGAAGTAAGATTGTTACAAAAAGATAATAGATTTAAAATAAAATCTGTTTGTAGAGAATATCGTAAGACAACAAATGTCTGGCAAGTATATAATTAACGTGTGTGTGTATGAGAGAGAGGGAGAGAGAGATATTTGATCAGAAAAGGTAGTTGGATCTCTTTGCTACTTATGTATCTCCGAGATTCATTTTAGAAATAGATACTGTGAAATTGGTCTCTATATATATAGTCTTTCAAGACCAAGCGGATCCGATATCACTTCACACTGACACATAAGCAGTGCCGTAACATATTTTAGATGGACAAAGCTTTAAGATGTCATAATATGTGTAAATACAAACGGACCATTTGAAATACATGTATTTCTAAACAAATGGAAGGAATTGTACTATAATCAGTTGTATGATTATTACTTAATGACTTTTTAAGCTGTGCATTGTAAAATTCAATTTAAACTAGTGACTTGAAGTAGTGTAGAAAATAACCCAGTTTTGTATTTGACGCTGATTTAGTTCTTATTAAGGGTATTTGAATTCTTTTTAAACGAAATTGCTTCATGGATGTAATGCTATATCAATTCAAGAATAAGAATATTAATTCGAGATGTTTCGAATGTAACATCATAATTGAAAAGATATTTTATATTTTGTAAACCTTCGCTCATTCAATGCTTATGTTCCGTGTTGTTTAAGTATATGGGATATTGTAAGGTGTTTTGTTTGAAAATTACGCAGGAAACGAATCATGCCTCTTAATATACATGTATATGTCATGACTTGAACAGGATGGTTATGAAGTTGATCAAATCAACAAAACATTGTTTTATACGTTTTTTTTTTCATTCTTGATCTAATTAAATCAAATATATATTTAACAATATCAAGGACCATTTCTATGACTAGGATCATTGAATGTTTAGGCGATGTTTTTTCTTTGCTGAACATTTTGCGACTCACCCAGTTTTGTTTTAGTAAAATTGTTTGATTAGTTACAGTTTAATTTATTTTATCTATATGATGATGATGTAATATTTCTTGAGAAATATGTCAAAGGTATGTATTTAGAATAAACTTCCATATTTTCCTGTCATCTTGTAGCAGTTATATTTTGTGACAATTTGGAGACTATGGTCATACATGTAAGCCTACAAAACCTGCTTGTTCTTTATTCCTAATAACATTTCCATTTAAACAGAGCTTGGACAACTTTAGTAATAGTAAGTTTTCTTAGATTATACATCTAGAATTAAAGGGGCATTAGCTGTGTTTATATATAAAAAATGTTTCATTTTTATCTAATTTTATTACCTGTACGTGATGTACAATAACAAATAAGAGCTATACACAGGTATCATGGTATGAAAAATTTTGTATACCTTGTATATTTTGAGAAAATAATGTCAGGTGCAGTGTGGTATTCATACACATATAGTAAGGTTGAGTTAATCAATTGCAATTGAAAAAGTGCAAAACTTGAAACTTGGGTTTCTCAAGCAATTTTCATAAAATATATAGAAATTTAAGAATTTGTATACCTGTGTATATCTCCTTTTTGTTATTTTATATCAGTCTAAGTACAATGTAGTGAAAAGGATTTTTTGTTGTTGTTGAAAAAATACAGCTAATGCCCTTTTAATCAGTTGTGTATACATATAATGCATTTTGACAAGGTGCAGTTGCAGTAGATATGTTATACATACATGTATATTGTTTAATTTATATTACAGTGGTTTTGGTACGCATAATTGATTTAGAGAACTGGGTTTATATCACAGTTAATGTACGATCCAAGTTTTTGTTCTATTTGGTTACCTTGATAACTTTCGTGACCTATTGATAGCTTTTGTGCGGATGCGCGTCGTAAAAGTAAAAAAAAAAGGTTAATTGCATGACTCTTGGGTTTGCCAGTAAGGCGGGATTGGGCTATCATTAAAAAATCCTTGTTCTTTAGATAGGAAAAGACTTGGGATATCGGTAAGAATTTCCCCGATTCCGGATTATGTAGATAGGACAAGGACTTGTTATCTGTAAGAATTCCCCGACCCCTGGTCATTTAGATTAGGTGGGGACTAGGGTTTTCTGTAAGAGTTTTTGACTCTTGGTTATTTAGATAGAGCGGGAACTGGGGTTATCTGTAAGAATTTCCCGACTCCTTATCATTAGGTAGTGCGGGGACTGGGGTTATCTGTAAGAATCGCACGACCCCTGGTTACGAAGATAGGGCGGGAATTCGGGTTATCTGTAAGACTTGTACGACTCCTGGTTATCGGTAAATTTATATCCGCCTCTTGTACTCACATCTTGTAATATACATGTAAAGACTGAAACTTCAAGCTTATTTTGCAGTTAAATGAATCTATGGCAAATGAAAGAGCCATTGTTGTTATACTTTAAGTTCCCTAATTAAATATACTACACAATCTATAACATTGTCGATTTTTGATAATGTAGATGGTCATAGCGTTACCTGTAAGTTATAATGATATCCACAAGAATGTTTGAACAACCATAAATCCATACAAGAATGCTTGAACAAGATTGTTGAAAATTTCATTTAGATTGTTACATACAAAAGGTGCTTGTATAAACATTGTTCCTCATGTTTTAAATTGTTTAGACTTGGTCATCATGAGACACAAAATGCAATTGATTTATTTGATAGGAAAACATCAAACAAAATGAAAATATGTATTCCCATGAATAAACATGCCCAGAAGATTAATTTATTTTGTTTTTTGTTGTTTTTTATGAAATTTTCGCCCAGATTTATTTGAAGTTTTGAAGAAATTGCTTGCATGCAGTGTATCAATGTTGAAGTTTGTAGATATTATATAAGGTCATTTCTTTTCTTGATGACGCGATGTGTTACCATATGTCTGCCATGTACACTCGTATTATAAATCATACAGCAACATCACTTTTATCATGTCAAAACTTTGCTATTTTGTAGAGTTAATATATGTACAGTAAAGTACAGCTATGTAGATAAAAACAGCCTGTTATCATTGGAATTCAATAAAGTGGGAAATACATGTTCATATTTTATTATTATACTGGTATGTGGATAGTGTTTCCTGGCAAAATGTCGAATTATTTCATGCTTTATCATATTTCCTGGTATGTTTTCTCGTAAAAGGTCACTATTTTTACAAATAATTTGTCGTGACAGTTTTCTCTCTAAGGAATGGAAATAATGTGTCTGTGATATAAATATATATAAATATATCCATTTTTTGTGATTTTATCATCTTGTTCATATCTATTTTTTTACAAAAGCATGTTTAACCATTTTTTTGTAAATAAGTAGATATAAATAAGATAATTAAATCACAAGAAAACTTAGATGAAAGGATTGATGATTAGTATAAAATTTATATGATTAACAAGATGTGTTTGTGTGTATGTTTGTTCGCGCTTGCGTTTGTATGTGATGTGCGATGTCAAATGATAATGGATATCTCTTTTCATTCTGTTGAAAAAGATAAATTTTATTTGATTATAATATGAACTATATAATCTAACTATTTCAACTAGTAAAACATTCTTTTGAACCAAAACTTTGGACGGATTTTGCAGATAAACTAGTTAGATTAACAACATTTTCTTCTTTTAAATAATGTTTGATACATTTTGGTTTCTAAATAAAAATGTTTAATGTACTAAGAATTTTCAAAGTAATGAAATTTCAGTTCTTCAACGATTGATTATCATGTTTATCTAACTCAATTTAGTCAATTTTCAAAATGTCTTTTCCAATTTTTAAAAGTTATTAACGAGGGTTTAACCAATTTCTATCATTATTGAAAACTTACGGAACATGGAACATACCGTCATCATGTCGAGACGCGCTCGGAGTCTCGTAATCACGTGAAACATGTATTTGGCTTCCGTAACATTTTCCAGATTTTCTCAGAATACCAAAGGTAGGAAACCCAGTATTTTTGGCCTTAAAATACGGACCCCTCCCCAAATAATTTTACGCTATCGGCAACTTTTACCGCTGACATTGAGCTTAATGCATCTTGATGTACATTTTCTTATTATAATAATCGGTTATTTTTCATTAGTAGCTTGGGGTCAAAATTTAATTTCTCAGCCA
This sequence comes from Atrina japonica, assembly GCA_030159075.1. Lineage (NCBI taxonomy): Eukaryota > Metazoa > Mollusca > Bivalvia > Pterioida > Pinnidae > Atrina > Atrina japonica. The sequence goes on along the minus strand of BROG01000076.1, from coordinate 969,230 downwards.
ATAAAACACTTGAAGATTTAATCAACTCTTGTTGATGTACATCAACCGCATCCTCGTTTAAACAACCATTTGAGAATGGTGTTACAACACATTTGTGGTAGAAAAAAGGTTTAAATATGTACTAAGTTAAAATATTTTAAAGCAGAATTTTCAATCACAAAGATGTCTATTTGCTTTTGTCCTTGTCCGGACAATAAATTTTGCCTTGGTATATTATTACATGCTTTATAATTATTTTCATTATTATTATTATTATTATTTTTATTATTATTATTATTATTTTTATTATTATTATTATTATTATTATTATTATTTTTATTATTATTATTATTATTTTTATTATTATTATTATTATTTTTATTATTATTATTAAAGTAATAAATATGGATAGATAAATACATTTTAAATATGGACAAATCTAAAATGCAAGCAACATAATAGTCATGGAAAACCATACCCCCAGTAACGGATAGGGGGGAGATTTAACATGTTTCGAAGTGTATTGTGTAAAAGCACAAAAAATTAGCAGATATGACTTCCATGGCTGCAATAGTTTTGACAATTTTTAATTAAGCATAGACAACAAAGTGTGTACACGGTAATACAATGTGTAAGACAATTTAAAAAAAAAAATAAGGAGAGTAGTTTGTAATCACGAATCTTTAAAAAATGCAGAAGTAAGTTGAAAGTTGCTTTGGTAATCTGCGCAGAGTATACTTTTTATCATTATCATACGGATGATTCTATTCACTGGATACTGTCTTTTCTATTGTGACAAGTAGGAACGATTACTCTAGTAAGTGTATATCATGATTTACTACTCAAAATTTAAACTCTTCCAGGTCAAGAAAGGGTTCATGAGATTCCGACCCGCCAGGTTTTATGGAATTTGGTTTGACGGTGCTCAGTTGTAAAACGATTGCTCTTCAAATAGAAGGTCCTGTGTTTAAATACGGTACCGAATCAAATCTAAATGGTAGATATTTCTCCTTTGTAAAGCGCTCCGTATAGGAAATGAAATGGTATTTCGTCTGAGACGTAGCTTTCCAAACACTAAACATCTCAGTTGTCAACTCTGGACTTAAATGTGGTCTCTAAACCATGACTTTGTATCAGACAGGAGATGATGATGATGATCATCATCATCATCAGGAAATGTGACTTCACTGAAATGGGATTTTAAATACCGGTATTTACAGGCTAATCTCATAATGACTTAAGTAATATTATTAACAATACAAAATTATACTTTTACAAAAGAGATAAAAAATGCTTAAGACGGTCATTTTTGTCAATAAGACTTCACCAGTTGAGCTCGAATTTGATATAAATGTATATTTCCGACAGAAAAAATGGCATCATACAAGGACAAATCATATATATAAAAGTATCGCCAAATCTGTCTAATCCAGTATGTTTTAGCGATGAACAGGAACATTTTTTCAAGTGTTGTATTGTAGAAATGTTCTTTGTCGTCCTCAAAGGTCCAGTGTTTTCACATATCATCTAAAAGATTAATAACAGTTATGAATTGTCTATTGAAGGTCTATATTTTCTGCACAGGTCTACGATTTTCATATTTCGTCTAAAAGAAGAGGAATGACTTTTACAGATTTTTCAAATTTTTATACAGTTTCAAAGTATACTCTCCGCAAGGATCCTTCAACATGTCAACGAAATATGGTTGCGTCATCAATGTACAGGAACAAGTTCAGAAATATTCCTTACAATGGACATATTTCATGAAGATAATATGACGAGTCATTATGCAATGACAACTGTTAGAGGTTTTCTAGGAGTGCTATCCTGTAAGCATTGTAGTGGCTGTATTTTGGTTGATGCATCCTCACCAGTAAATGTAGTTCAATGAAAGAATTGAACTTTTACAGAAAAAAGTCTAATTTAGATTCAATATAAAAGTCACAGATACCAAAGTATTAACCGAATGAAGATACAATATATAAATCAGGTGAGATATGGTAACACATGGACGTTTGAACATCCAGAGGTGGGTTCAGGAGCCGGTTGCAAACACATTGTTAAATTTAATCTACAGTTAGCCCATTGGTTTAACATTAGTTAACTTCACGTTAAATTTAACAATCTGTTGCGCAACTGGGTACAGGAGACATACATCCCCTGTTGACCGGTCACATCCACCGTGCATCCATTAAATTCAAATGAAATGATTGAGGAATGAATCATAATCGGTAAAGACGATTCAACAAGCATTATCGAACAGGCAGTTCATCAATCCAGCCGTGGAAAACGAGTAACTGCAAACAAGATCATTATAACGACCGCAAAATGTGCGAAATGTTGACATTATATGCGATTCCTGATATCCTTGTGACAACAACTTGACAGTGAGAAGTTTGCCTCTGTATATGAAATGGACATTGTTGAACACGCACCGACTTATTGTATTATTTGCGAGATATAAACACCATTTGCAGGAGAAAAAAGAATAATACTACTTGTCTTATAGCTTGATAATCAATTTCATTCTAACTTGAATAATCATCAATAAAATATCGCATAATTTGACAAATTCTAAAAAAAAATGAACCATTACAATTGTGTACTGATAATATGCAAACGTGAGAAACGAAGTGTGTAACAAAGTAAATGAACAAGTAGGTTCCTGAAATTACCACGTTTTATTTCAAAATATTTATTATACGTGACTCTATAGAACGCTAGGTATTTAGTGGCGGCAAATTTGATTTATTGGGCATATGTTAAAGTTTTGTTTTAAATGGAAGTATTTTTCTCAGCACTTTGATTTCACTGTGATATTGATTTTCAAATTCAAATTCTTCAAATTCTCTTCACTTAAATGATTTCGTTCTGAAACTTTTTATAGATTCTCCTAACTGTTAAAGTGGAGAATTTAACATTCGTCATCTGTATACAATATATGATGTCAAAAAGTATCCTCATCCAAGGTTGTTGTCTCACTTCAGTTGTCGCTTTTGGAAATAAGGTGTTAGATCTAATAGATTCTTAAATCATATGATCTCAACAAATATTAAGCCTGAAATTATAATCTCACACGATATGAAGTCTAAAATATATGTCATACTATCTTTTGAGACCATATGATTTAACTTCCAAAAGCGACATCTGAAGTGAGACAACCAATTTAGATTAGGACACTTTTTGACGTCATAACAATATACAGAGTTATCACGTTTCCACTCTTTGTTCGTCGCATCCACGAGTTTTAAAGCATAAAATAGATTCAATTCCATTACCTATTCACTCTGTGTTGTTTCCTTGGTAACAAAAGGATGTTTTTTTTCATCCTGAATTGCTTTCTTTGCCAATCAATCATAACTTTAAAAACCGTTAAAGTCTTGTTGTCGACTTTCTGTTTAGTGGTATCCATGACGAAACGAGCATGTTGCATTGGCAACCCCAGATGTAAAAATCTGAGAGAGGCTATGCTAGAAATTAATTGCACATAAATCTGTAATTGAATAAGCATTAGATAAAATAAATAAAAGTGTCAAAATGCTGCATATTTCTACATACATTGAATTCGCTTTATTTCAAAAGAATATATTAACTAATTGTATTTCGATCGCGACAGATTGGCATCATGTCGCCATTATAAGATTTTCACGACTCATAGATTAGCCATTATTTTAGTAGTTAATTGTTCATTTTCTAGTGTCCAAACAACCATCAGGAAACCGACTCGTGTATTTATAACATATATATGTGCATTTTTCTCACGCCAGATTCAATTTTCCGAAGCCGTTTTATATGGTCTTTGATATCGATGTTACAGCAATATAACTTTGTACGGCTATTCAGTTAATGTTCGGGAACGCAAGTGGTATTTGGATGTAATGAGAAATCGGCAAAGTATACAGGTATTTAAAATGAAACATGTCCTCTTATAAAGCTATACGGTATTCAAGTTTGTATTTTATATTGCTAGCATATTTTCCATTCGTCAGAAAGACACGTATTCACAGGTACTGGAATACGTGATGTTGGTACATAAAAGAAAACGTTCTGTTAGTAATCAGCATTCACCTCTCGCAAGCTGAATATCTCGAGCTCGAGTTCGGGTCGTACCTAACACCTTCTGGTACAGGTATTGACGGTTCCTTCTCAAAGCGATCGACATTACGCAATACCTGTTTTCATGGATCTTACGGATGATACCTCAAACCGAATTCCCGTGTCACAACAGTCATGGTCCGTAAAGGAATCCTAATTGCATTGACGCCAGTCCATAGTAGGCCTACAGGTCAAACTTTGTGACACTTCATCTAAAGCTGCTGACATGTCCATATAAACGAGAAATGTTTTGCGAAATCTAAAACAAACAAAATACACGTCAACAACTACCACATCATTTTCATAAAATGGGTGAAATATATAACTGATGGAGACCTCCGTGGACGAGTGGTTAGAGCATCGCGTTTTGAACCATGAAGAATCTCACTTCCTATCAGCACAGGTTCGAGTCCCACCGGAACCTAAGATGGTTTTTGTGATAAAGTTCGCCAGTTTATTTGCGGAGGGCCGGTGGTCTCTTCTCGGGAAACCGGGTTCTCTCCTCCACCACTAAAAATTGGCCGCCACCATACAACTGAAAAATGGTTTAAGTGTGGTGGCGTAAAACACTATTCAAAATATTATAAACATAATACTAAAGTTATAATGCTAAATGAAATACAAAATCAATAACTGATTACGTCCAGCACTTCCCAGGTGTACAACAGCAATTATACTCTTGTTGTTTTACGCCCTGTAAGTTAATACCAGATTTAGATTTGCGTGGAAAATGGAAGCTATTTTCTACGATTGTCTACATTCATTTGAAATTGAAACGTCTGTTTGTTTCAGTTGATTTTCTTGTTCACTTGCGAAACAGGTTAATAGTTTTCTTTAATATTCGTCTAACCGATTTTCAATGCAACGTGAAAAATTAAATTAAAACACTGTCGCCTAGATTTAAAATTTAAAAAATCAACAACAATGAAACTACTGCTTGCAATCACGTCTATATGCAAATTATGGTGGCTGATTTGTGCCATTTAGACTTTTTGCTCCGAAAACTGGCAAATTAGTGTTTTAGCTTGGAAAGTCTGAAACTCGCTAATTAGCGATTTTTCTCCCCGAAAGCCTTTTAAATAGCGACTTTTCTCCCAGAAAATTAGCTAATTAGCGACTTTCGCTTGGCGAGACGAATAGTCGATAAAAATAGGCCGAAAAGTCGAAATAAGTATTTCGCTAATTATCATGCAAATTTGGCGACTTTTCGTTGGCGCGGCGAAATCTAGCTAAAAATTAGCGATTATTTTAAGAGAAAAACTCGCTAATTAGCGACTTTCGCTTGGCAATGCGATACTAATTAACAAGTTTTCGCCTCGCAAAGCGAAAAGTTACCAAAATTGCACGCTAATTGGCGACCTACTTTTTTCGCTAATTTGCGAGTTTTCGGGACGAAAAGTCGAGATGGTGCAAATCAGTCACCATAGACAATACTATATGTACCACTTAAAAACAGAACAAAAGTAAACTTATCATTTAAATGGTAAAAATTTAAAGAAATACGGCTCCGCTTTATGGTAATTCCCATGCTTACAAGACAAAGGTGGTTATATACGACAGATAGTATTATACCCAACAGAGCCGACCTGGATCAGTTGGTAGCGCGCTCGACTCTGGATCGTGAGGTCGTGAGTTCGAGTCCCGCCAGCGACAGGTTGGTTTCCTGTCTTTCGGATGAGACAGTAAAAACAGGAGGTCCCATGTCGCAGTAGGTGTCGGCACGTTAAAGAACCCTCACTGCTCAATGGCCGTAAGTGCCGGGCATAGGCCAAAAATTTGAAGCCCTTCACCGGCATTTGGTGACGTCTCCATATGAGTGAAATATACTTGAGTGGGACGTTAAACAACAATAAACAAACAAATACCCAACAAAATGTACATTAATTGCGTATAACAATATTAAAGGAGCATTAGCTGTGTTTTTTTTTTCAAAAACTTTGTTTTGATATGAAATAACAAAAACAATGAGAAATACATTGACATAAAAATTCTTAAATCCCTATACATTTTGTGAAAATTGCCTGAGAAACCCAAGTTTTGCACTTTTTCACTTGCAGTTGATTTACTGTTATATGAATACTACACTGAACCTGACCTAATTTTCATAAAACATATAGGAATATTAGATTGCTTGTGTATAGCTCTTAGTTGTTATTGTACATCAAGTATAATTAGTAAAGTAGAAAAAATTTAATGAATATTTTTGGTAAACACAGCTAATGCCCTTTTAAGTCTTGCCCCTATCAAACAGTATTAAATATGCTCTGCAATATCATATCTTGTTAAACATGATTTTATAAACGAGTGCATTAGTCCTTTTCTGATATGTCTTTTATGAAAAGCTTGTGTTTTGCGAATTGTGTTGCATTGTACCATGTCAAATGTCTATCAGGTCTTATTTCTTTGTCATATCACGAAGACAAAAGTAGAACATTGACAAAGGAAGCAGGAAAAAAAACAAGACCTATTGGTTGCATTGGTTAATCTGAAGAAGCAGACAAGAGAAACCAATGTGTTTTATGTATTTGTTTATTTGAAATATGTCAAATGAATTATAGAAGCCATGGATAATACTTGTTTAAACATCAAGTAAATACGATAGAAACCTTAACAATATTACCCACCCACCCACCCAACGCAATACTAACCCAATACAATATTCAGTTTGTATTAAATACTGATAGTTGTGGCAAAACATCATGTTTTATGGCTGTTTCTGTTGGAGACGTCTGTACCAATTGTGACGAGGATTTGTTCCTCACGTATTTCATTTGGACTTTACTGTGGACTCATGGCGGGTGTGACTGGTCGACAGGGGATGCTTACTCCACCATGGCACATGATCCCACCTCTTGGTTTCTAGAGGTCCGTGTCTGTCCATTTTTACCAGATTTGTATCTATATCCTGGACATCCTCAAGATTTATACTTTGGTATCTGAGATGTTTTATATCATCCGTACAAAATAGTCCTGTTGTATGGGAGTTTGTGTTCAATCATCCTGTTGTATGGGTGTTTATGTTTAATGACCCTGTTGTATATGTGTTTATGTTTAATTATCCTGTTGTATGAGTGTGTTTAAGTATCCTGTTATATGGATGTTTGCGTTTAATCATCCTGTTGTATGGGTGTTTATGTTTAATGACCCTGTTGCATGGATGTTTGTGTTTAATTATCCTGTTGATGTTAATGAGTGTGTTTAAGTATTCTGTTATATGGATGTTTGTGTTTAATCATCCTGTTGTATGGGTGTTTGTCTTTAACTATCCTGTTATATGGGTGTTTGTGTTAAAGTATCCTGTTATATGGGTGTTTGTGTTTAAGTATCATGTTGTAGGGATTTTGTGTTTAATAATCCTGTTGTATGGATGTTTGTGTTTAAGTATCCTGTTATATGGGTGTTTGTGTTTAAGTATCATGTTGTAGTGATGTTTGTGTTTAATTATCCTGTTGTATGGATGTTTGTGTTTAAGTATCCTGTTATATGGGTGTTTGTGTTTAAGTATCCTGTTGTATGGGTGCTTGTGTTTAATGATTCTGTTTGACTTTCCTAATGAATGGAATTTTATATTTGATGATCCTGTTGTAATGTTGTTTGTGTTTGGTCATCTTGTTATAAAGATCTTTGTGTCTAAAAATATCGTTGTATGGATGATTGTGTTTGATCATTTTGTTGAATAATATTTCATATCTTATTATCATGTTGTATGGACTCTGTTTTGACTATCTTGTATGGATTGGGATCTTGTACAAAAGGTATGTTTGTGTTTCACTAACTGGTATGGGTTCCTTATGCTTGACGATCTCTGTTGTATGGATGTTCATGATGAATATATATATATATATATATATATATATATATATATATATATATATATATATATATATATATATATATATATATATATATATATATATTCAATTCGGTAAGTGACATCACATAATACGTCATAGGAAAAGTTGGTCAGCGCTTTGTTGTGAAAATGCATTAACTTTCGATCACTGTCTTAATCGTAAAAAACGCGCGGTATCTTTGCATTTGGGCATTGCTTGTGATGTTGATGTATTGTATAATTGTTCAGTTGTGTGTTTCCTGTTGTCGATTTTTATGCACTGGAATTTAGATATTTGAGGGTACAATTCTATGCAACTCTTTCGAAGGTTGGGGATTAACCTACTACTGACGTACGTTATAGGCCTAACAGTAGATATATCATAAAGATCTAGCCGAGTAGACCTACCGATTACAAAACATGGCAGAAGAGGTGGCAGTGTTTTAGCCTAGTAAGTCTAGGCCACTACTTTAAATGTAAATGCTAGAAATATTCAAAGCATTGCATCATTCACCTATTAAGCATAATTACGAAGTAAAATAACGGGCCGACCTATACTACGGCTGGATAACCCTACATTAAAGTTGTAGCACTGTGCTATACTGTCAAAGTCATCAAAGGCATTATTTATTAATTTCAATTATATATATATATATATATATATATATATATATATATATATATATATATATATATATATATATATATATATATATATATATAAAATTCAAAAATTCAAGTACAGACTACAATTAGGACTACCGCTACTGCAGTTTCGACTACTTTCCCTGCAACGGCTACGTCCTCTAGCGTTAGACATGTTAACATTCCGGTATCATTGAATACTCTCTTCACGGGAATGATTTCAAATTCCTCTTTTTAATAACTGTATTTTTAACTTTAGCAGCCACACATAAACTTCTTTGCCGAGATTCGCCATTGTCGTGATGACCTCTCAGAAAATGACGTAGCAGTCTAGTGTTGTTGGCGGTTGTCATAACGACACAATTAATGCACGACAATTTAACATGTTTCTTTAATATTATTTGGTGTGTGTGTGTGTGTGTGTGTGTGTGTGTGTGTGTGTGTGGCCTGGTTATATGGATGACTCTCCTGTTATATCTATGTATGTGTGTTACTATCTGGTTATATGGATGTAAATGTTTGATTATGTTTTGTACATATTTACATATTTATGTTTTGTTTGATTTACTGATATATTTGTTTAACTAATTTGTTTTATGAGAGCAGATGTTCGAATAATGAGCAACATTTTATTTGATAAAATAGAATTTGTATACGCATCAAAACGAGTTACATGTACTTATTTATATGTTTAAAAAATAGTTAATTTCACAAATTTCAACTTTATAGAAGCGATTTTCAAATTGCAAAAATCAGTTTCAAATCTCTTTCACACTTTTCAACATTTTCAGATCTGTTTAGATAAGTGATAAGTGTTATTTACGTCATCGTCACCCCTTTTTATAGTTTTTTATTGGGAAACGAAATAATTCTTGAATGATACAAATGCGGTGACAACACTAACATTTATACTGCGATATTTTGTATGTATATATGTCTGTAAAGAATATCACTCACAAACTCATTCACCATTTTCGCCATTTAAAAGTCATTACATGTTTTCGCTAATTAAGCATGGTTAGTGTCTTTTATTCAGAAACATGTTATAAAAGAAAATATTTGTCGATTCACTTTTCACTGATTTAATCTTTAACTTTAAGAAGGGCATAGTTTAAGCAGACTTAAGTTTTGTCCATTATTACCTGAAGAAACGACCTTTGAAACTAAATATTCCAGTGTGTTGAATCATTTTGTAATGAAAAATTTCAATTAGAAGTTATTTGGTCGTGATATAATTAGAAACTACATTTAGAAAGTTTTAGGTGGAAGCACTTCATTTATGTTTAATTTTTTTTTATTGTTTAGCTGTATTGATCAGCACATTGTTGCCCAATTCTATTTGTTATTTATAAATATCATATAAAATATACACATACTAAATAGAATGGAAATAAAATCACAAAATTTAACTGATTTTTTCACCTGGCCAAATCAATTTGATAAAAATAATGTAGTAAGAGTTTACGACAGATAAAATTTACACAAGTATTTATCTAAAACAGGTGTGTATCCCGATTAAAAGATCGCTGCGCGCGAAATACATGTAATCTCAAATTTCAAAACCGCTTTACATACAGAATATAAATGCATTTATTTTACAGGAAAATGAAATTCTTGTTAACCATTTCTATTTATGTATAAATATGTAATCACTTTTGACACAAAGGTTTTAATCCCACTCGCTAACAAAAAGGTGTAGAGTTATGATTCATTTTAAACAGAAATCCACATTAATAAAAGTAGTATTTAACTCTTTCATTTCAATATTAAGTCCTGCTCACAAGGTAATTTATATATATATATATATATATATATATATATATATATATATATATATATATATATATATATATATATATATATATATATATATATATATATATATATATATATAAATATACTGAATGTCATCTGCTCCTTAAATTGATATGAATTAATTCCAATTCAATTTCGATATAAACGAAGATGATTGGTGATACGAGATATTTTCCTATTCAAATTTAGAAATGTGATTTGGAAAATAGAATACCGTATCTGATTCGCTTATTTCTTTTCATTTTGTATTACAATACCGTTTAGATATCCCACTGATATTCTTTAATGAAAACCACAAATTAAATTGAAGATAGGAATAGAAAAATAAGAGATTTATCATATGGTCAGCCTTTGACCACATGGGGCCAGTGGTTCCAATAATTTGAAGCGTTACTCTTGAAAAACTCCGAGGAGTCCGCTATTGTTGAGAATTTACAAGTTGTTTTCATGACTTGGGAAATTATTGAGTTTTAGGATATTCTTATAAAACTTTAGAATCTTCCATTAATATGGCTGTAACAGTATGCATTGTGGTTAGATACATTCCGAGTAATACATCAAAGACAAAAATGATCTCGGGTCGCAATTCTGACTGATGCTATTTGATCCTGTGTGGTCTCTTTAGATCTACACCTTTAACCGCCTCGGTTTCAAAATAAAAGGTTCTTTTAGCTCTTTGCTAATTACGGTTCTAGTGGAAAATCTACAGAAGAATATATTAGTTATTATTTATGCGATTTCAAAAGTAAAATTAGAAAGGAAATATACAAATGATTGTAAAACGGAGTCAAAATTGACTCATCAAATATCAATAACAACAAATAAATTAAAATTTTATCACTTTATTCATTTAATGAGATCCGAATTACGCGAAAGAATAAAAGCAGACGACAAACTGTGTGTAGCCTGGAGCAGAGTTAACCATTCGTTTCACAGTATTACAAAGTCCAACCATAATTTGTATATATATTTACACACGACAGAAATTTGGAAGTTTGTTTTTATGTTAGTATTTAGTTAAATTGAATTTTAACATACACTGTGTGTGGGTAAAGCTTTGTAGTAGCAATTAAAACGAGAAAAAGAATAGGACCAAAGACTTCTTATTGAGCGTAATATCTTAAAAATCTGGTGAATACAACAATATCCCGATTTCAAAAGTTTATATGAAAACAACACTATAGATATCTTATACGTTTGTATCTTTTGTTTCCTATAAATACTGTTTTGGGCCTTGTTTCTTATGTAATTTGCAACTTTTCCTTACATTTATACAAAAGCCATTCGCTGTTGTGTACCAATCATTGATATACCCCATTTATTAATTTCCAAATAAGAAAAATTATATCCGATTTCTTTCTTCA
>BROG01000076.1:947500-955000 GCA_030159075.1 Atrina japonica | reverse complement strand
ACACATAGATTCCAATAAAGGTCAACTATAATATACATTAGCTTACGCGTAAAACAATAACAAATTCCGCACGCGCGCGTGTGTGTCTGTCTGTCTGTCTGTCTGTGTGATTTTAACTATAGACACGTTAACATAAATTATTTATAATCAAATATACTAAATACATTTGCGAATCCCAAACGGGATGGGATCTGGTGTCCGGAAGTAGTCAGTGTCCTCTGTTAGCATGTCGCACTTCTTTCAAATGTTTCATGAAACACTTCTCAATATATATAAAAAAAAAGCGGCAATAAAACTGTTACTGTATAATTGTTAAATTTCGCGTTTTTCTAAAAGGAACTTGTTCACTTGTATTAAATTTCGCGCAAGATTAGTTACGAATTGTCTTTCTGATACTTCATAAGTGTAAAGTACTATATTCACGGGTATTTAATTATAACGAATATAACGAAATTTAATTCCCCGCGAATATAAACAATTATACAGTAAAAAGTATCAGTATGACAATAACGTATTTCTTATCAACTGTTGTAAAGTACAGACGAATGTGACACAATATATAAAGATTTTTAAAACTTTCTTAATTAAATCCACAAAATATACTACATGAGAGGAAGTTAGATATACAAGCGTACGTTTTTAAATTACCATGCTGTTGTATCGAGTTACAATTAATTCAAATCATTATCCCTAATGAGCTTCCATAGTTATCGTTTGTCTTTGGTACTTTTGTAAGGGGACAAAATAATGATTTGAAGTTTATACATGACAGAGATCGTAAACAAAACTTTATACACATGTACATCGTCCGCGGGTAATGCAAGAAATTAATTTCTTGTCACATGAGTTATTGGCCTGTTTTGTGATTTTATGGTAATTGTTCGGCATTTAGTTATACATTTAAAACACCTGAGGATCTATTGAACCCCGGCTTGATCTAATTTAACGTTAAGTACCATTTTGCGAGAGAGGTGGGTCATTGGTACTAAGATGTCAATTTAATGACTGATGTATATAAAGATAGCAATTATAAGTTAACTTTAGAAATCTGATATGATATTTAAAGATGTGCAATTATTACAACTACTGCTGTTAATAATTTAAATGTTTCTACCCAACACTGTGTAATCAGTAACGTACATTGACAGTTATACAAAATGTAAAAATAGAGATAGGAGTTACACTCACGGATGATACTACCCCGGATAAGATGTCATCAGCTTGCTCGCAATTATACATTGTCAGATAAAATCAACATTCCGTAAGCCTATGTAAATGATTTGTCTAAGCTTTAAAGTGTTTGCTGATAAATAATTTGATGAATCTATTGGACACATTCACTTTGGTGATTTTTCATCTCCATGGAACAATTTGCCATAGAAGATATCGGAACTGTTTGTATGAGGAAAGTTGATATTCACGTAAAGAAGTAATGAATAAATGTCAATAAAATTACCTTTGAATAAAATAATTACAAAATCTACCAAATAATTCCTATTGATTCATCTCTGATTGAGGAATATATCCGACTAGATTACGACTTCATATTTATCGTCCAAATGATCAGGGTATAACACCTATATATGTATACAATGGAACCTCGCCTAAAGACCACCTCGCTTAGGAAACCAACTCACAATTAAGATAATGATTTTCAGACTCTTCAATAATATCAAATCAGTACAGAACCTCACTTCAATAATCAGACCACTTTGAGTTAGCCAGTTAGGTGGTCTTAATATTAAGGGACCATTGTATTTGATATGAACTTTGAATTCGAATGGTGTTTTACGCCACTATCATCAATACATTGTATTTTAGACATACGGTGACGACCAGTTCTAGTGGTGCAGAAAAAAAACTATACCATCGAAGAGATCATCGACCTTCCACAAAACATCTGGCAAACTTTCGCGCAATATCAGATTTAAGTTGCAATGGGATTTGAACCTGTGCTGACAGAAGTGAGAGACGAGAGGTGAGAAGCTTCATGGTTTAATGTGCGTTTATATTGCCCCTACATTTCTATTATAAAAAAACCCATTAGATGTATTATAATATATATATATATATATATATATATATATATATATATATATATATATATATATATTAAAATGATTCACACAAGTTCTTAGATAAATAAAAAAATCACAACGCCAAGACGAGAAACTAATTGATGATAATAATGAAACCGGTTGAGTTTATTTCGGCGTTGTGACTTATATATATAATTAATTATATTGATTGAGCTAGCGGCTGAGAAAAAAGTCCTTACAATATAACAAATGAAATTCGAGATAACAAGAAATTCCGTCTGACGTAATATTTCTAATTTTGCAGATTTTTTGAACAGGACACAAAAAGAGTTGCTCTCCACCAGCGCTCATTCTGATATAATATTTTTTTAAATCAAGTTTGTCATTATAATTATTCTTATTATTTTCATTTAAAATTTCAGTTTTAAATGATGACAGATATATCATTGTTTTAATATGTAATAGACAAATTTAAATAGTAAAACATATATTTTCAAAATTTATGTTTGCCATTATTAATTGACAAAATTGTTGTCAATTATGTTAAATTAAAGGCCACTTTCCTTTGATTCGGAATCTTCTATATGAAATCTGTTTTATATGAATCAAGGAACAGGTCGGACAATAAAAAAGCACAATTGGTTACCATGGAAATGCCAGAGGCTCCCAAAATGTAAATTTCAAAAACTCGTAGGCCCATGAATGCCAACTGACAGTAGTTTAATTCTTAAATATTTCCACATGGTGCTATGCACTTGATACTATACACTGGAAGTGAAATCCAATCAACAACCATAAAACTCGTGTAACAAGAACCTATAAAACAACTAGTAACTGATCATTTATTGTTTAGCTTTGTAATCTTTTTTTTTAAATTTGGTATTTAGTGGTTATCATGTGACTATCTTACAAAAAGTGACAGGGTATCCCCAGTCAGAAATGAATTTTCACCGCGAGGTGTAAGCCGAGCGGTGAAACGGATATTTCTGACCGAGGGGAATCGACGATACCCTGTAGGGTTTTGAAAAACAGCCACATGATAACCCTATTCTAATGTCTGCACATTTTAAATTAGCATTTTTTATGACAGAAACGACATGAAACGTTGACTTATGCTTGCTCCTACATTGATCCATGGCCGCATTACTTTGATGAGTATATTGATACGCTTAAAAATAGTTACTGATTTATCATATGGATTCGTTAATGTCAAAACCGATTTAGTGATCAGATATATTTGTTTATGTTTCGTATTTTAAACAAGGGACTCAAGAAAGTGAAAAAATGTTTCGATATACTTTGCATTACAACATATGTAAACAGTAAAGTTGATCAATTGCATTGAAGTCAGCAGAACTTTGTGTGACGTTATATATAAAAATTAGCAGTGAAACGTGAATCCCCTGTGATTTTTCAGCGTCGTCGACTTATGAAATAACGTGAAGCAAACAGAAAGCACTGAAATTTAAGTTTTTAATATTTCCAGTGAGAATATCTATACTATTAGACTTTATCAGTTTAGTTTTAATTAAAAATAGATTTTCTAAAGGAAAAGTGGTATCATACAAGGTCTGATAATAAATCTAAATGAATATCCAAAGCCGTCTAAGAGTAACCACGGTAAAAAGATGACTATCATAGGTTTTGAAGAATTCAGAATTTGAATAGTGTATCGGTGCCAAATATACAAAACTAATATACAAAATTATTTTTTGTTGATGACGAAATTGATCAGGATGTAATAAGAAACATTGTATCATAGGATCAGCTTGTTATTATACATTCAGATACATACTTACACACTGATGTTGTCTACTGTACTCTTTGTTTCGGAATAACATTATAAAATTATATAGAGATTTTACCAGCTTTAGGTGATTGGCTACAAGTTTTGACTCATGCAATGGACTGACGTTCATGCAGTGAAGGTTCTTTTACGTGCCACGCCTTCCGCGGCACGTGACCTTGGTTATTAGTCTCATCCAAAAGACTGGTGACTTTCACTTCGTATGCCAAGCGCTTGGCGAAGGAACAGTCAGTACCATTTTTGAAAGTCTTTGGTATGACCTTATACCGGGATTCGAAACCGGGACACCCCCCGCTTACGAATCGAACGCTCTACAAATAGACCATCTTAAGCTGTAATAACATTCGGACAGTTTGTTCGACGCATTTATAATTTGATAGTGTACTGCATTACTTTGTCATTTAATTGTGTATTTTATCTTGTTTTGACTTTACTGGAACGATCATTTGTGCTACATCATCGTTCCGTGTATTTAATTGGTAAAAGTGTAAGTTTTCTCGAGTAGTTTATCTGATATGACAAAACAACATCATTTACTTTGTATATTTAACATTTTATCGCAGTTGAAAAAGTTATTCGACTAGACCGGAACCAATTCCGCATTCAAAATGTCATTTTAAATATTACTACGCATCGTGGTGAAATTGGATAATGGAATTTTATTTTTGATGACATAATAAATTGAAGTATATTTATTGAGCAAGATTTCTTTACAAAAGCAATTAAAGTACAACTATAACTTTAAGCTACAAAAGGATTAGAATTTTATGTTTGAGTCAAGCATAAAACTTTCCGAACAAACGGAAAATATTTGGAATATGTACATGGTTTGATTGCAGCTATGACAAATCACGAACATGATCCTATATGTGTTAGCCACGGTAATAATTCGTCCGCTGTACGAGTAATTTTGTGTATCAGGACCACCCAGGAATAACACTTGTGCTTAATAGGCCCGACTCTAATGGATGTCAAAAGGCTTTCATAAACCCCTGTTTTCCAAGTTATCGCAAATTTTTATAAATTGTATCATTTTGTTTCTCTTTTTTTATTAAAAAAAATAATGTGGATTGTTTCATGTTTACTTCCGAAAATTGCGATTGTATGTGTAAAAATGAAATAAAGAAAATCACCCTTTTTTCTGGTTTCTTTTTTGTTTTAATTAACATTAATCTAGTAAGTTTTGATTTGTATAAATATTCATATTTCAAAAGACAAGATGAGATAATTTTTCGTTAAAAGAAAGCTTTTTGTATCACCGTGAACACACAAACGATACAAAGACCAAATTTAAAAAAAAAAATGTATTGCAATCTTCCTTTAAATCATTGACCGTGGGTCTACAAAAAATACGGCGTAGTTTATTATTTACATTAAAACGTCTCGCATTTCACATAAATATTACAGATGTTTTGTTGCATAAATTGCGCTGTTTAACATCAAAGGATACTTAGAATGAATAATACATAGATTCCAAAGATATAAATTTGAAATCATTTTGAAGGAAAATTTGTTAAAGTAAAATTACATCTATTGAAGTTTTGATATATTTTGATTTATGTTTGATTACCGGTTGGTCGTGAAAGTGACTCAAAACCATTGATGTTGGTATCATGCATTTTTATCGCTTGGACATTCCATGTACAAAGAGCACGTGCTAATGTCATAATTTACATCAACATTCATGATTAGATATAATCAAAAATAACAATAAACATGTGTTATATATATAAATATAAATATAAAGTGAAATCCCGCCTAAAGACCATTTGTATGTATGTATGTATGTATGTATGTATGTATGTATGTATGTATGTATGTATGTATGTATGTATGTATGTATGTATGTATGTATGTATGTATGTATGTAGGTAGGTAGGTAGGTAGGTAGGTAGGTATGTATGTATGTATGTATGTATGTATGTATGTATGTATGTATGTGTGTGTGTTTGTGTATATGTATGTATGTAGGTAGGTATGTATGTATGTATATATTTTTATGTATGTATGTATGTTTGTGTGTTTGTGTATATGTATGTATGTATGTATGTATGTATGTATGTATGTATGTATGTATGTATGTATGTATGTATGTGTGTGTATGAATGTATGTATGTATGTATGTATGTATGTATGTATTTATGTATGTGTGTGTGTATGAATGTATGTATGTATGTATGTATGTATGTATGTATGTATGTATGTATGTAATCTTGTCTGTCTATGCTTATTTTCATCAAATCTAGTATTCAATATATTCATGTGAAAGATTTGTTGAAATCTATCACTTGTGAATGTATGACCTTGTAGGAACTTATTGTTGTTAAATATTAATGGGAAAATAATTAGTTTGTAAACATTGTATAATCTGCCATCATCATGCAATTATGATTTAATTTCATAAACCTCTTATACGCCCTACTTAATACAAATTGGGGTTGTTTACACATATTTTTCACACATTTCTTGATTTTATACATATTGCATTGGTGTTTTAAATGCTTTATTTATTTTAATCGTGTTTTACGCCCTGCAAATAATACTTCCTTTTTACATAGACGTCACCAGCTTTACATGAAGTGTCACAATTTTTTACCTGTGGAATGGAAATGTGTCAATGGAGTAAAGGTTCTTTAACATGACACGCCTGTGGTCATATGATACTTCGGTTCAGAGTCCAATCCGGAAACCAGGTGATTTTTATTTCTTATGTATAGCCCGTGGAGAATGTGCGACTGCAACCTGTTTTAAAGGTGTTTTCGATTTGACCACAGAACTTTCCGTTTGTGAGACGAATGTCCTATACGATTTATACACCTAACCTGGATTCCAAAATGTATAGTATTTAACCACAACAAATGATATAGCGATAAATAATGCTATAGTAATTCATACTATAATACAGCTAACTATAATGAGTTATATTACCATATGTTATGATACAGTTAAAAATTCTGCAATAAATTATGCTACAATAGATCAAACTGCAATAAATTATATTAGAAATAAATAACACTACAATAAATTATGCTATAATATATTATACTATACAAAACTACGCTAAAATAACTAATGCTACAGTAAATTATGCCACAATAAATTACACTTCAATAAATTATGCTACAATTATTCATGCTACAATAAAGTACGCTTATAAATAAAACTCAAAATAAAGAAAAATGCTACAATAAATTATGCTATGATACCATCCTAAACTATGCTCAAATGAACAATGCTACGTTAAATTATGCTACAATAAATTATACCTCAATAAATAATGTTCAATAATTCATGCTAAAAAACTGATGAATTATGCAAAAAATATGCAAAATTATGCAATGAATTATAGCAGAAAAATAATGCTTCAATGAATCATGCTACGATAAATTATTCTAAAATATACGCCTTAATAAATTATGTTATAATAAATCATACATGAATTACAATGAATTTAACTAGATATATAAAGATATAAATAAATCTAAAATAAGTTATGCCATTACAGATAATGCTACAATAGATGATTCTACAAAATTACAATAGAATTAATTAATCTAACTACAAATAGCAATCATTCTACAATATTTATTTTACAAAAAATCATACTGCGATAAATTATGCTTTAATAAATCATGTTATAATAAATAACACTGA